>CM021103.1:293254166-293334161 GCA_007115665.2 Sequoiadendron giganteum | reverse complement strand
TGATGGATTAAGAGGGTATAGGGGTTGAGGGATTAAGAGGGTATAGGGGTTGAGGGATTAGGGTTTAAGGGTTGAGGATTGAGGGATTAAGAGGGTATAGGGGTTGGGGGATTAGGTTTTAAGGGTTTAGGGTTGAGGATTGAGAGATTAAGAGGGTATAGGGGTTGAGGGATTAGGGTTTAAGGGTTGAGAGTTGAGGGATTACGAGGGTATAGGGGTTGAGGGATTAGGGTTTAAGGGTTTAAGGGTTGAGGTTTGAGGTTTGAGGGTTAAGGGTTGAGGGTTGAGGGTTGAGGGTTGAGGGTTGAGGGATGAAGAGGGTATAGGGGTTGAGGGATTAGGGTTTAAGGGTTGAGGGATGAGGGATTAAGAGGGTATAGGGGTTGAGGGATTAGGGTTTAATCAGTCCCTCCTACCCCCTCTCCCTCTCTTAGGTCTCTCTCTCATTTTTCAATAACTCCCACTCTCCTCTCCCTCCCTCTCCCCCTCTCTCTCCCTCTTTCTCCCTCTTTCTCCCTCTATCTCCCTTTCTCCCACTCTCTCTCAATCTTATATCTCTCCCCTCTATCCTTAACCCTTAACTCTTAACCATCTACCCTCTATCTCTCTCCTAGTCTATCTCTCCATCCCTCTCTATCTCCATCTCTCTCACTATATCTTTCTCCCCCTCTCCCTTTCCCTCCCTCTCTCCCTCTCTATCCCTCTTTCTCTCTCACTCTCTCTTTCTCCCACTCTCCCCCACTCTCCCTCCCTATCTATCTCCATCTCTCTCACTATCTCTTTCTCCCCCTCTCCCTCTCCCTCCCTATCTGCCTCTCTCTCCCTCTTTCTCTCCCACTCTCTATTTCTCCCACTCTCTCCCTCTCTCCTTCCCTCTCTATCTCCATATCTCCCACTATATATTTCTCCCCCTCTCCCTCTCCCTCCCTCTCTCCTTCTCTCTCCCTCTTTCTCTCCCACTCTCTCTTTCTCCCACTCTCCCCCTCTCTCCTCCCTCTCTATCTCCATCTCTCCCACTATCTCTTTCTCCCTCCCTCCCTCTCTCTCCCTCCCTCTCTCTCTCCCTCTTTCTCTCCCACTCTCTATTTCTCTAACTCTCCCCCTCTCTCACTCCATCTCTATCTCCATATCTCTAACTATCTATTTCTCCTCCCCTCTCTCTCTCTCTCTCTCCCTTCCTCCCTCCCTCTCTCTCTAACTCTTAACCGTATACCCTCTATCTCTCTCCCTCTCTATCCCACTCTCTTTCTCCCACTCTCCCCCTCTCTCCCTCCCTCTCTATCTCCCTCTCTATATCCCTCTCTCTCTCACACACACTCTCTCTTTCTCCCACTCTCTTTATCTCAACCATACACCCTCTACCTTTAATCCTGACCCCTTAAACCCTAAACCCTAAAACCCTCAACCCTACCTCCCTCTCTACTATATATTTTTCCTCTCCCTCTACCTCTCTCTCTCTCTCACACACACACACTCACCTCTATCTCCTCTACTATAAGTGTACAAGGGAGAGATATAGAATTAGGATAGAGAGTATAGACAAAGAGGGAGAAAAAAAATCTATAAAAAAAACCATATTTCACATAACACGAGCACATTTTGAAGAAGTGGAGATGTTACCGTTTTAGCAAGAAATAATGCACTCACATTATAACATGAGCACATTTTGTCTTCCACTAAAAACAGTAAAAAAGCTCAATATACCCATGATGTCAAGGCCCACATTCTGCATGCATATTCTCCTAGTTCTGTGCATGCTCCAACAAAAAGTAGCTTTTTGATGATGTTGTGAAGTGTGCAAGCATGTTTTTCACATTCCACCACATTTTCCATGATCTTTGTACCACGTTTACATGAAATAGCAGAGTTTCCACATTAAAAGACATATAATATCAATTCAAGTTTGAATTCCATTGAAAACTGATATACAATTGAAGTTTGGAGGGGAACGAGCTTTTGAAAAAGTCAAATTATTGTGGAGTTTGAAGAAATAAGAAGCTAAGGCTACATAATTGGGTTGAACTCCTCCATTTGAAAGTCTAGTTTTTTAGGGATGTGAAGTCTTTACACATTTTCTTTCATTCTATTATGGCTTGCTTTCATTTTTTTAATATTTTATATTCCATGTTGATCATTGTTTCTTTGTCAATATAACCTTAGGTTGTCAATGCACATTTTAAATTACACAATTATATACATTTGCCAATTACCATTTTAAACATGATGCAAAGAATCTAACAGGATCCACAAATAATCAAGGGTACTTCTAACCCTAACTTAAATTGAAGAAGATCAACCAAAAAACTCAATCATCTTTTCATCAAAATCCTTCAATTTCACTTGATTTCATATTTCCACAAAATCACTCACGAAAGTGCCAAATCACAAAATTGATGCAGAGGGGGATGAATAACTACTCCAAATGACAAATAAATGATCTCAGATCAACCTCCAAAACATATTCCAAATATCTCACCAAAATTCACCTTTTGAGCATGCTTCCCCTAGCATTATTCCAAACCCGTGGTGCAGGGGCACCTACAACCATGTTTCAAAATCTACTTTGGTGACAGTATGTCTTAAGGTCTTTGGGCGAGTTCAAGATTTTTTAGATGCTTTGTCATAGATTTTATTGAAAATAAGGTCTAAATAGACCAATCTTTTATGTATTTAGGGATTTTGTGAGTTTGGTGATCAAATGTGCAAGTATGCACTCTTACTTCAGAAAATTGTCAATTTTTCTATATAATCTTTGAAGGTAAATTATCCAAATTGTAAATGGAAGTGCAAGAAAATATTATAGAAGTTGTATTAGGGATGAAATAAAGGTGCTTGAGTGGACTTAGGTGTCTTGGACAACAAATTTAAATAATGTTTCTTATTTAGAAAAAAGTTATCAATGTTAGCAATTTTTAAGACAAATGAAGGTCTTGGTAGTTACCAGGTGGTTATAGGTTGGTTATGGGCGCGAATCAGTTGGAGAAGAGCCTAAAATTATATTTAAAAGCCTTGTATGGTCTCATTCAAGAGGTTGGTGAAGTTTGAATAAGAAATAAACTTGCATTTGCATTATTTTTCTGAAGATCTCACTACTTTTTGTGTGTTTGTAGACCCTGTATGGGTTGTGTTGACGCAAGAATTTGCGGGGGCAACAGCCTTATGGGAAACTTAGCTACTAGGGGACTTGTGCACTTAGCTAAGTTACCTCCAAGATTTTATCAAAGTTAGCTCTTCATTTTTAATGGGGGGAGGTAAAGGTTTAGAAAGATAACATGTAACAGTAAAAACTAAACTAAGGCAATGCACCAAATCATGATAGTAATAACTGAGCACAGTGCTGAAAGAAAAGGCTCGAACAATAACTACTGTCTATGAAATAGATTACCTTAGAAACACTTCAAACACAAGAAAATCATTTCATTGCATAGCATAACCTAACACAACATACGCCAACGCAGAAGAGTAAAACATGGTATGCATTTTATTAAGCTGTATGAGATTACAAAAGCTAAAAATAGACATTCATATGCTATAGGAAAATGAAAGCACAGTCTTAATATTATATCAAATGCATGAAAAAGAGAGAGACCGAATTGATTGGCACAATATCCAAACTCAAGTTTAATAACAAATATTACAAAAGGACAATTCCCAGTGCTTGGGAAGTTTTTTTAATGTATCTAACAACAACCAATAAAGAGAAAATAGGCTACTTAAATAAGCTATCCCACCACTTGAAAGCCACAAAGAGAAAGATGCCTCGACAAGACATCTACGTCCCAAATCTCCTCGAGCCAGCATCGAACAAGAAGGTCGCCCAACAATGTGCCATCAAACCCATCCTTAGAGAAAATGACACAGGTGGCAAGTCCCAGATAACCAATGCATAGAAACATGCCACACATTGAACACACGGAGCCTGGAAAAAGAAAGAGGAACACCCCAAAGAAAGTTTTTGAGAGGAAGCCACGTGGAAGACGCTGAGCAAAAGGTAACCGTTGAGTGGGCCCAACGGGGAAAACAACAAGAGAAAGCCATGCGTTGAATGCATAGAACTCGACAAAGGAAAAGAAATACGAAACGGTAGGAAGCTTCTATAGGAGGCCACATGGTAGATGCCAAAAAGTTGTGAGAAATAACAGTCAAGGTGAAGCTGTGAAGGAAATGATAACCATGAAGGATAGCGGTTCGTGAATAAAAGCTCATAGTTTGGCAACTCACAGGGACATTTCACCTGTGGAATGAAGAACCCCATAAACCTCAGTTCAACACCATCGTTATCGCTCAGAGCTGGGAGAGGGTAGCTTGAAGGCCGACCTAGACCTCGTTTGATGGTGTAGAGAGAGCGCGTAGATTTTTGTGCGCCAACTTAAGATCGATGATTTCCTTGAAAGGCAATCTGCCAGATACCTTTGCCTCCAATTCAATATGGAAAAAGAGTTGCGCCAACTGATGTACTATTCCTTCACTATTTTTAGTGATAAGAGACTAATCAAAGGATTGGAAAATAGAAATATCCTACTTCTTCTCCTCGATCCTTGCAATTATGTGCTCAACACCTGCTACTACCTGATCTCTGATGAAGGGTGACAAGAGGTCTTGCTAAGTTAAGCGAGAAAATTTTGCCTGCATATCATTGGTAATCTGATTTAATCTGGCTTTGCACTCTACTACATGTTGGATGAATTCATGCATGGAAATGAGAATGTTTACGCCCATAGCTGCCGTTGTTCGATCTTCAATACCTACGCCACTCAAAGCTTCATTGGAAGTTGTATACAACTTGCCCAATAATTGCCTAGCCTCCAGAACTTTATCAGAAGTCATTTCCTACACCTACTGCATTGTTTCGCTAACTGTCCTGCATAGGTTGGTCACTTGCACCATAAAATTCAGAGTGGGTTGCAAATTAATGCATAATGCCTTGACCTTATCCTAGTATGATGCATATAATTCTTTGGAAATCTCCAGTAAGCTCATTTGTGGTGCAAGAGTTTGGGTCCTCAAAAGGTCTAATTTTGTAGCTCTATTGCCCAATTCTGCTCTCAACTCTAATAAGCTTCCCTCCAATTTGGACAACTGACTCCTCAGAGTAGAAATTTCTTTCTCCCGCTCTTCCAAGGCCAATTCGGCTTGCCTTCTCTTCTCAATTTCCGACTCCAGAACAAAATTCATCTCATTTACTTCATTATCCATACTTTGTCGGAGCTACTTCATGCCATCATCTCTCTGCCTCAAATCAACATGGAGGGTTTCCTCGTTCATATGGCATTGTTCAATTTCATTTCATAGGGTCAGAACAACATCCACGCCCAAAGCCTAAAGCTCATTTACTTTTCTCTCCAATGCATTCTTCTCATTCTATAGGCAATTAATCTCGATTTCTTGGGCCTTATGCTTGTTTGCCCAAATATCTACCTTACCTCTCAACTCCTTCAACTGCTCCTCCTTTTTCTTTGTTTGGTGACTAAGCTTGAGGAATTCAATAGTCACCACCCTCTGGGTCTCTTCCATCAACTTGACCTTATCTTGCGGATGAGCCTGCTGCAAGTCCAACCCTACGACGTTGACAAAATAGTCGCTCAACAACATTTCTCCGACCGGTTTGATCACGTTGGGGGTGATTTTTGCAAACATCAACGAATTATGACTCTCATGGAATACAGTTTGCAAAAGAGGTTTTTCCTACCTGCCTGCATCCTTTTCTCTTCTTTTCTGAATTTGGCTTGCTCGGGCGCTCTTATTTGCATCCACTAGCAAAAAATATTCCCAGGATGAAATGCCCAGTCCACCAGCAAAATGAAACTCCCGAGGGACTGCTAGTGGGAAGGAAAGCATGTTCAAAGCATTGTTGGACTTGCTAGGCTTAGTAATAACTACAGAGGAGAAGGGTGGAATAAACTAGCCGCTCAAAGATGATGGAAACATGGTATGAGGAAAGACCGAGGAAGCTCCAACTGACACGTTGGGCCTCGGGGATGAAAATTGCTGACTCAAAAGGTTAGGATGTGCTATCATTTTTGTTTCAAGGGCAAAAGGGAAAGCAAGAGATGGAAAGTGAAACCTAGGAGGAAAAATATTGGACTGCCCTGGATATCCAGCAATGGGAATAACTAATGTAGATGAAATAGCAGGGGCAGATGAGGAGACCAAAGACATAGTAGAGAGAGAAGAGGGAGGAAACAATACCTAAGGTTCCTGAAGCACTGCAGCCGATACCACCACTTCTGCATGCTACAACTCCTTCCCTCTAGCAGACTGTCTCATTCGCAGTCATTTTTCCTCCAAAGAACTGTCAAGATCCAAAATAAATTTTGGCCGATGACCCGAACTCCTTGGCCTCTTCGTAGCTGATCTAGAGGAGCTAGAAGGCTCTCACATCTGTGTATTTGAAGATTCCTCCTGCTGTGAATGTTGTCCACTAATTGTTGCCTCTTGTATAGGATTTTTTTCAGCAATGGGGGCTCTTTGGGTTACCTCCTCTCTGGGTTCCATAGCTGCACTTCTTTTCTCATAAAACTTCTTAGACTCCGAAGGGTTTGGGGAATTCTCGTTGTCTAAATGCTCGTGAACCCAAATTTCATCAAACTGGTTTTTTGACTCCACCTACTAGAAAAAACCATTTGTCATCTTTATTTCTTTCCTGTACGTCCAGAAGTCCTTAATTATTTTAGGCGTCCATTTGAGCTTATTCAACTGGCTACACAAAAACTAACTCATCTTATGCTTGCGATTGGGCCTCACTACAACATGGTAAAATTTCAGCCAAGGTGGTCGACCTGAGTCAGCAGGTAAATACTCTAGGCCGACATATGATTTCAAATTCCCCTCATTCACATTTCTCCGAGGGTCCCAGAATGGTCGAGGTTGGTGTGGAATTTTTATGCCAACCTCCAACAGATTATTCTCTGGGTTGTATCGCCATGTGTCATCGATGACCACCAGCCCAAGATTACCCAATTTAGAGTACAAAACCTCTAAGGTGTTAACCTTCGAGCTCTTTTTCTTTATCAGTGATATAGATTTGAACATGACCAACATCGTCAAATAGGAAGTCAGATTCTTTCCTCCCTAGTAGTCATTCTCAATGTTACATAGCTGCCTAAATGCCTCTAAGGCCAACACTCTATCGGAAACAATATGCGAGAGCCCGAAGGGCTCCCAAACAAAACCTTGCATACAGAGCATAGTGAAATCCGTACCAAAGAACAAATCACAAGGTGGCATGAGACCTCTCATCCATGATTTCTGCCTTGGTGATATTCGCACAGACATGCTGCTTCCAGATCCATCCAAATTCCACAAAGCTGGAGCTAGGAATGAGTCCGAAAATGCATAATAATCAAAAAATTTTGACAGGATAGGAGTCCATGTCGAAACTGGCTTTCTCGCGCCACTTTTATCAAATACATCCAAGGCCATGAATTGCTTGAAATAATTGGGATTCTGGTGCAAAATCATGTAGACCATTAAAGAAGAATACCTAGAACCTGGTTCGAATTCCCTCAGCTGTTGGCTCATCCCATCAATTATAACCTTCGCGAAGTCCATTAGCGGAGGCATTTTTTTCTTCTTTAGCATAAAGTTGAGACTCATTTGAAATTCAAAAACTTCCCTATTTGTATCCATCCCGCAAACCAATGACAACATAGAGTAGATGGAAGAGGAACCCAAATTTAAAGCACCCAGACCAATTGGGAAGCTAGGAGGTGCCAAAATATTTGATGGATGGGTAGTCTCAGTGTGATAAAACTATTGTGCCATCCAGAGCACCCCCACTAACCTTGCATTCTGGAAATGTCAAAATTTTCAACATTCTTAAGTGAGAGGAATGAAATGCATAACATATATTGCAGGGCCTGGGGAGTGATAACTACCCTTAAATTAGGGCCACTTATGACTCTAGTCTGAGGGTCGAAACATGTTGCACATGCTGCCACAATTTTTGGACAATGATGCACTAAAGGAACCATGTTCTGGGGAAGCCCATAGTTCCATAAACGTCTATGAAAAGGGTCTATCATACTATTCATTTTCTTGCATGTAGCTTCCCTCTGGCTCAAGGGGTTCTGAGATAACTTAGGATCTCGAACATTGTCTCAATCCTCCGATATCAAGGCTTGATTTCTAGGAGAAATCGTGCCT
Source organism: Sequoiadendron giganteum (assembly GCA_007115665.2). Classification (NCBI taxonomy): domain Eukaryota; kingdom Viridiplantae; phylum Streptophyta; class Pinopsida; order Cupressales; family Cupressaceae; genus Sequoiadendron; species Sequoiadendron giganteum. Next base: position 293,326,016 of record CM021103.1, on the reverse strand, counting down.
ATTATTTTCTAGTCCGCTTTCTTGGTAAAGGGCTAGGATGGCTTTGTCGGAATACCCGGGGTAGCATAAGACTCATGGTCATATATGTTTACACAGGGTGCTAGAAATCTTCTCTCATCAATACTTTCTGTGACCACGACCTATGTTGAACTACTTGCAATTTCAGCCATTTCTTTGTATTCGCAAGAGGCTTCACAAACTCTACAAATTAGCTCCTGAAAATGCTTTCTCTTCTTTGAAAATGACTTGGACAGTTACACACTTTGATAAATTTTCACAATAAATTCCCTTCGCGTGCCTAGCTTGCTTTTTTTATTTTCACGAAAAATGACTTAGCAAGTGTATGTGCCAACTTTTCACATTAGTTACCACATGCACCACCAGCCTTTTTCATGCATGTGAAGAGATCACCAACCTGCCAAAATACTCTTCACATTTAAGAGACATGACTTCACATAAGGTGGCACCTAATTTTTCTTGGATAATGCATCGAGAAAACCTTGCCATATCCTTCGCAAGCCTTTTTGCATTTACTGATTTCATGATCGTACTTGGGCGTATCACCCAATGGCCTTATCAAAAGATTTTCTTTGATTCAAATAGGATGACAACACATCATGCTGACAATTGGCTTATCCTAATTCAATTCAGCAACTCGAACGGAGTAGGTTATAATTGTACCTGATTAATCACATCACTTCATACACCGCAACAGTGATTATTGAGGCTCTCTAGCACTGTTTGCTTCTGACGTAATCATAGCTTGCCTCATCAGGTGAACCCCAACTATCTATAAATAGGACTTTTGGAAACCTTGATAATCACAATTAATTTTAGTATTCATACTGATTAGGCCCTAGTTTATCTTAGCAACTTTCTCATTTAGCTAGAGTAGCAAGAGACCATGGAAACACCAATTAGATTAGTCTGTAAGAAAACCCACGCCGCCTTTTTAGAAAAAGTTAGGTGCAGGCGCCTGAAGTGCATAACAGGTGTGCAAAACCTGTTTTATGTAAAGGAAATCAAATGGGTGATAGGCAAGGATTGAGTTGAGTATGATGATCAATATAGGGTAAATACCATCATTTTCTCCCTCTTCATCGCTTCACTCCTAGACATTAGCGTTTCAAAGCACAAAATTCTGAAGCTGACCAAGCGAGTCTTCCCTCGACACTATCTTAGAGGATTGGAGAATGTAGTGTGGGCCGCTGAATTTGATCATGGGATCCCATCTATCCACAACCTATGTCGGCTACTTGAGCATGGAGGACCTATGCCAACCAGGCCCTTTCTACGCAGATTTGAGCTCGAGACGCACAAGGTACACCACCGCAAGGCTCGCGTCGACTGCCACTTCCTCATGAGGATGCATAATGTGGAGCCCTTTTGAAATATTCAATGGTGCAAAAACTTTGAGAGGATGGTGTTTCCCCACCTTGTGCCACCTGCTGCCACTGTTGTTGGTCCCTCTTCTGCCCGAGAACGTGAAAAGATATTCCCATTTTTCCTTTTTGCTTTTGCCAACCTCTATCCCCAGTAGCGAATATATATGTATATTTTGACATATGGCCACCGACCCTCACTGTATATAATGTAAATGCTCCAAAATAAATATAATATTCAATTTTTCATATCTTGGCTCATTCTTCATTCTATCTCAATTTTTGCAATACTATTGTTGTTATTCAAAAGCACTGAGAAAAACCCAAAACTTAAAGCAGGAAAAATATTTACATATTTACAAATTTACAAACTTATTGCATAAGTGGAACTAATTGAAATTTTCAAGGTGTATTCCATTAACTGGAATACCCAAAGCATCACCTTCCATAGTTTCTAACTCAAAAGAGTTATACTGTTTGCACTGGATGATTTTGAAAGGCCCTTCCCAAAGACTGTCAAACTTGTCGTTCTCTTTGGGCTTTGCTTTGCGTTCGTTGAACTTGAGCACCAAGTCCCCACATTGTAGCCCCTAGTCAGATGCATTTTTTATCAAACCACTTCTTCACCACCTATTGGTGGCTATTCGTTGCCTTGAGAGCATGCTCTCTTTTCTCTTGTACCTCCAGTAACTCAGAAAATCATACCTCCATAGCTCTGTTCTGCACAATTTCAAGAGACTGAGCAATTGGAGAGCATGGATCTCCATAGAAATAGGCAACAATGCCTCCTTCCCATACACCATCTCATAGGGATATGTCTTCAATATCTGCTTGGACATGATATGATCTGCCCATAGCATTGCTTGGAGGTTTCTATGCCACTCTCTTTGGTGTTCTGAGCCTATTCTTTTAATTAACTTGATGAGGTTTTTGTTCGTGGATTTTGCGATGCCATTCCCCTAAGGGTAATAATTAAAAGAGGTTTTTAAGAAAACCCCATATTTCAATGCAAATTGGCTCATCTTAGAGTTGAGGAAAGCTTTAGCATTGTCAGAAATAATCATCTTTGGTGGGCCAAATCTGGCTACCAATTCTTCTAGAAAGTTAACAATTTCTAGTTTTGTTGCATTTTATAATGGTACAACCTCTGCCTATCTGGTGAAGTAATCAGTCACTGTCAAGATCCACTTGTGTCCAGCTGATGAAAAAGGGTTAATCATACCAATGAAGTCAAAACCCCATTGAGTAAAAGATTCCTCCACTACTATGGGTCTTACTGGCATAGCGACATTTTTCCTTTTTCCTACATAAAATTGACACTTACTGCAAGACTTTACCAATGAAAATGAGTCATTGAATAATGCCAGCCAAAATTAACCAACACATATGATATTAATTGCAGTGGTTCTTGAAGAAAAATTCCCCCTGGCTAGGCCATTGTCATATTGATCTAATATCCTTTTTGCTTGCTCCTCATTCACACATCTTAACAAGACACCATTAAAATTTATTTTAAAATCACTCCTTCTAAGAGAACATAATTATTATTTTGCAATCGATAGAAACGTCTCGTAAATGAAGGGAGATTGGTTAGGTACCTTCCTATTTGCATGAAATTTATCCTGGCTTCCAGCCAATTGCTTTTAGAGCTTTCCTCATTCAACAACACAGGTTTCGAAACTTCGAACTCTGCTACTGGTTCATTATTTTCAGCTAGGTACTTGGATAGTCACTTTACTTTGACCATCTTAACTGGCCTAATCTCAATATCATACTCTAGGATCTTAGTGATCTAGTTAGCTCTTTTATTGGTGATTTCCCCTTCCATTATATATTCCCACACACTAGGATGTGACACACAAACAATCACCTTATTGCATGATATGAGGTGTCGGAACTTCTTCAGCCCCTTTACGATAGCAAAGGCCTATTTTTCTACAAAGTTATATTTCACCTCATATTCCTTTAGGGTGTGTGAGTAAAAATAAATAGGTAATTCCTTCTCATCTTTATCATCTTCTTGCATTAGCACAGTGGCAATATTGTTGCCACCACCAAAAAAATACATAATAAAATCCTTAGACAAGTCTGGATTAATTAATATAGGAGCGGAAGAAATAACCTCTTTTATTAGCTCAAAAGCTTTTCTGGCTTCCACCATCCACTTGAAAGTCTAGTCCTTTTTCAGCATTAGGTTAATCAACCGAATGATCCCTGCAAAGTCCACAATGAAACGAATGGTGAAATTGACCTTACCCAAAAAAAATTGCACTCTTTTTTTGTTCACGGGTAGAGGGAGCTCCCTGATTGCATCAACTCTTTTTGGATCAATAACAATGCCCTCCTTCAAGAAAACATATCCCAATAGCTTCCCCTAAGGGACCCCAAACATACACTTCTTTGGGTTTAGATAAATCCCAAATTCTTGGCATTTCTGGAAGACAAGCTCAAGGTGATCAAAGTGATCATCAACAGATTTAGAAAACATTGTTAGGTCATCCAGATAGATAAGGACAATCTTATGTATTAGATCTTTAAAGGAAATATCCACAGTTCTTTGAAAGGTGGCTCTGACATTTGAAAGTCCAAAGGGAATCTTAGCATATGCATAAGTTCCCCACTTAGTGCTGAACGTTGTTTTGTGGTGGTCTTCCTCCTTTACACAAATTTGATTGTAGCCGGAAAAACCATCCAGCATTGAAAACATTTCAGAACCAACAACCATTTGTAGAATTACCTCCATAGAAGGCGGGGGTAATGGTATTTCAAGGACGCTCTATTCAAGTCTCGAAAGTCCACACACAACCGTATATTGCCATTCTTCTTCCAGACTGGCACCAGGTTAGACAACCAAGTGCTATGCTTGATTGGGAACACTATTCGGGACACAATCAATTTATTCAACTCCTATGACATGAGTGACTCAATCTTTGGGTTCACTGGCCTTTGTCTCTAATGAGTCGGCTTCACTCCTTCCATTAGCTCAATTGTATGCTGAATAATCCCAAGATCATATCCCTTAAGATCATCATATGACCAGGCTACTACGCTCGGATACTCCTCGCTTAAGTGCTTCAACCTATCTTTATTCTTTTGGGATACTCCTTTTCTAACCTTGAGATTTTGTCCTCGCCGATATGCAAATCGGCATAGTCACCTTTGTCAGCTACAAGCTTTCTTCTATCTTTTCTTGCATCATCGGAATAAAAAACTCTCCAGAGTAACTAGGCCCCTGAGAAGCTTATTAGATTTCAACTGGATTACTTGATCTTCATAGGCTTCGACGATCTTTGGTTGTAATTGGTCAGAAAATTCCCTAGATAGCTAGAGAAATGATGCAATATGAGCATCAATATCAAACACTTTCCAGTCCTAATCATTCATAACAACAGGTCATACAATTACTCTTATTGCATGTTTATTTTTTAACAATTCAGAAGTTGGCTCAAACTGAGCCCCAACAGTTGCCATTCAGTTAGCTTCAAATTTCTTGTCTCTTGGTATAGCCTGAATGTTGAATGCCTGAAAGACTTTGATGAGATCCTAGACCCTATGTCAGTATGATCACATACATACATTCTTTGCAGTAGATAGCCCTCGAATTTGGTTGACCACCAATTATGAGTCTTCGAACACTCTTATTTGCTTTGCACCCATTTGTTCTGTAAGGCTCAAACCATGAACAAGGCCTTCATATTGTGCTTCATTATTCAAGCATGCAAACAAGAAGTGATAAGACCTCAAGGTCTTATCTTCGGATGGAGATGTCAAACATATTCCTGCTCCAGCTCCTACTCTGCATCTTGCTCCATCAAAGTGAAAAGTCCATAACTCTGAGGATGTTTCGCCTCCAAAATATTTAGTAATTTTGGGCATAATATGTCCTTCCTCATGTATGACATAGGTTCTGAGCCCAGTTGCATGATAATTTCCAAAAGGGTCTGTGTCTATAAATGCATTCAATAGAGCTTCTTCACTCTCCGTCCGAGAGCTACTTGGTTCTTCTTCCTCAAGAAATTCAACATTGAACATATCCTTTCAGGGGATTGAAGTATGTGCCACTTCAAAGTTGATTAGGGCCTCATCAGCGACATGTTCAGAATGAAAAGTTTCTGACAATAGTTTCATCTTAACTCCATGCTTGGTTGTCAAGATCAGGTGTGACCAGTCCAGTGCTAGATAGCCTCCAACATTTGTAGTGAACTCTCGAGACAAATATATCCTGAACAGAGGAGGAACATCAATGAGTACAGTGTCTTGGTTCACAGTAATATTGGGACAAGCAAAAAAATTCATAGGCAATCCTTTGATTACCCTGACGGTATCAACTTTATTTTCGTCGAGTTGCATGACTCCTTTGTTAATAAGCTCATATTTGAGTCCCAATGCATCATGTACTAACTTAGGCATGACGATGGTGCTTGCACCAGAGTCAATCATACAATTATGCAATAACTTGTTGCCAATGATAAGCATTAGAAAGAAAGGCTTAGGTTTAGGTTTACTCTCTTTTCCGACCCCAATCTTTTCTTCCAGTTGTTTCATTAGCACTTTATCCAGGTCTGGCTTAGATGTCTTATCTTCTGTGGGCTATTTCAACATCTTTACATTTTCTTCTCCTAGCAATGCTTTTTGTAATAACACCTTTTGCTCAGGAATAGCCAGGATATCCCACAGAGAAACATTGGTAGAGGATTTCTTTAGTTTCTCCACCACATTGAAAGGAATTTGTGACTGATGAGTCACAGTAGCTTGCTCCTTTAGCTTCATAGCTGGTGCATCTTGCTGCTTGACAATAATCGGGGTGATTATGAGGGATTTTGCTTTCAGAGGAGGTGGATTCAGAGAACTAGGAGCAGCCGCCTTGGACTACTGTGGAACTGATGAGAATTTTTTCGTCAAACTGGGCATTGAATTAGATGGACCATCAGTTGATGAAGATGTGAATTCTCCAGTAAGTATCTACTTTGAACATGTGTTGTAGTCTGATTGTACCCGAGGCACTTGAGTTACAGGAATGTCATTCGAAAATGTTGACTCTTCTCCTTCCATCCATGGAAAGAGTGCTTGGTTCAGAGCTATATCTAACTCCTGCTCTATGGACATCCCATTGTATTTGAGCAGCGAGGACTACATTATCCATCTGCTTAGAGGCATATGTCTAACCTCCAGAACCAGGTAATTTTCCTTGGCTACATTGCTCTACAATCTTCTGTTACAGATTCCCTCATGGAGTTTCAAGGGATATGTGCATCATTACAAGGGAAGCACCATGAATTAGTATCTTCGACAAGATTGTTCTATCCTGCTACTAGCTCCTTGCTTGAACTGAGATGGATAGTCTGCATCGACAAAGTCACAAGAACAACTTGGTTGTTCGACTAAGCTTGAGTATTTCCACGTGATCTATCCTACCACTGATTTGAATGGTAAGGAGCTTTTCTGCCTTGATAATTTTGGTACGTTGGTTTTTGATAGCTATACTGCTTCCGCTTCATAGTTGTCAATTCATTTGTCATGGTCTGCATCTGTTCCTTCATCTAATTCAGCTCAACCGTCAAGGGGTTAGGCATTGGAGCTACACTCGACATCGTTCCCGGGTACACGTACATAGACTGGGGAGGAGTTGCAAGAGTGCTGGTTGAAGTTGCTTTAGCTTTTGCAGTGTTGAATTATGAGAACAATGCATAATGGGTCTTGGCCCCAAATTTCCAGCAGCAATAAGGTTATTCTCCACAGTGACAACAAGACCATAAGAATTAGGTAGAGTATTTCCACCGAGATAATGTAGCATCATGGAAATGTCCACATTATTAGAGTTCAAGTAAAACATGAATGCCAAATCTGGAGGTGGCCAACTACCAACAGGAACTTGTTGTGCACTTCTTGCACACACGCCCCACTGAATGTGGGGACCCTCTTTTTTTCGTTCTTGGTGTTTTGACCCTTTCTTTTGGGGGGTTTTTTTTGATTGCTTGGGTTTGTGCCTTAATGATCATTTTTCCAATTGAAGTGGCATTCTTTTGAGCCTTATTGAAAATTTGAAGTTTTGGCTTTATTTCGGGTTTTTCACTGCTTTCGGGAAAATCCGCCTGGGCCGGATTCTCCTGGTTCCCTCTTATTGTCTGAAATCGACCTTTTGCACTACTTTTGGGAAATTCTACACATCCTGAATTTCCCCGAAATCCATGGCGGTGTTGAATCCCCGAAATCCTTGGTGGTGTCGAATCCCCAAAAATTCTTTGTGCCTGCAGCTGTCTTGTCGTGTGCATTAATGGCGTTTGTACAAGGTTTTGGGGCTTTGATATATCAATATTTTGAGAAGTGATTGATCATTTTGAGTTGTGCATCTGCTATCATTCAATCTTGTGTGTTAAGGTTCTTGGTGTTCTGCTAGGTATTTGGATCCTCGAGGTTATTTGAGCTGTTCATTTGCTTTTGAAGTGTGTGGGTTGTATCCAGTCTGCATCAAGCGGTTATTTATCGGTTTCCTTCATCATAATCTTTGTGCCTCCATGGTATGTATATGCACCCTGTTCTTTATTGGTTTCGATTGCTTTTCAGCATTTTGCTTGGGAGTCTTTCATGATTTTTTGGTCCTTCTGGGTGCGCATCATCATTGTGCATTTTGGGGTTTTTTTCAGTGCACCAGTTCATTTTTGATTGATCAAATGTTTATGCTTAGTCTAGTGTTGGTTCTTGTTTGGGCTTTGGTTCACTATGGCTTTGAGCTTTCCATTTTGGTGAATCATTGAGTCATCTATGCTTTCATGGCAGACGTTTAGGGTTCCCAACCTAGGGCATGACCGTTTGGTCTCAAAATTGCTAAGAAATGGGTCGTTAGCTCACGTTTTATTCATTAAGGTCCTAGGTTGGGTTGGTTTCAGATTTCTAGCTTGGATCTGGAGTGGTTTGAATTGCTTTGATGAAAGTAGTCAAGATTTGGATAGGTTCGGGTTTCCGAGGTCTTCATGGATTTCTGCCTCCCTCGGATTTTCCCGATTGCTCTATCTCTTCTTCTTTTGTCATCTTCCTACTGAAATTGGTTTGGCTTCTTCAAAATCCGCTCCATCCGGATTTTCCTGAGGTCTGCGGTCAGGTTATTTTACCGATGATGAGCTTTTGATACTATTATATCTAGCTTCACCAAAATCTGCTCCATTCGGATTTTCCCGAACAATTCATATCCCTTCATTTTCCCCGAGTTAGTCAGGACTATTGTTGATTTCTCCAGAATCCGTCTCTGGCAGATTCTTCCGGATGTTTTTGGGAGATGTTAAATTTAATGGTTATGGATGGTGGGTTTCTTGGTAATAAATTTGATTAACTTAAGGAGCTTATGCTAAGTATTCTTAATGCTTTTCCTTGGCTGAGTTGGTGATTTAAATGATATTTTGGGATTTAGTTTGTTTGGTTCGCTGGAATCCGCCTGGCCCAGATTTTCCCAAAAATCCTTCCCAGTGCAGAATCCGTGAGGGGAGCTGAATCCCGAACTTTGAGATAATGATCTTTTGCACTTATTGCTTTTGATGGATCTAATTTTATGTTATCTTTATGTGTTTGTAGGCGGGATCAAGATAGAATGTTGCTGGTTGAGGTAAGGGAAAGGCAACTGACCTTGGTGCAGAGGCATCTGTCATCTTAGATGTAGAAAAGGTTAAGATGGATATGAGGAGTAGAGTTCCTAAGAGTAGGCTGACTTCAATTTGGTTAGGAATTACGGACACGAACATTGGCATGTGGGATTACGAGGAATTCAAGACTGAGATATCAGCACCTAACCTTCCTCTATTATCAAGGAGAATGGTGGACTCCGGATTGGCCCATGTGGCAGGCTTTCCTTCTATAGTGCAGTGTTATGAGCTGGTGTTAGAGTGTGCCAAGAATTATGATAGAGGTACACAGAGGATTATTGGCCCTCAAGGTAGGATTCTTGCAGGATTTAGTCCAGTCTCCATTGCTGCAACCTTTGACATGCTTGACAGATCCCATGTGGTAGGCTTTGACAAGGATGGGGCTAAGAAATTTTATGAAGAAGACATTGTTAAGTCCCAACAGGTGATTAACTCTTGGCTGGAGAAGCCTAAATCTCACTTCTTTAAGTTGCCTAAGCAACTATTTAGGCTTAAGTTCAAGAGAGAATATTATAATGTTATCACCCTTCTCAGCAGTTTGGTAGGCTTGAAAAGTGCAAGGATTTTTGAGACTTGGCTGTTCCATATAATTGCTAGAATGGAATAGGGATTTGATTATCATTGGGAAGGTGCCATCAGTAATGTGATTCATGAGCAGTTATGCAGTGTCTTGCAAACCAAGACTTTTACTATGACTTCCTATCTAGTGTATTTTTTGGCAAGACTTCATCCATATAAGGGGTTGAGCACTAGAGGTATCTTTGGGCAAGATGCTATCTACGAGGTATATCCATAATTGCACTTAACTAGTGGGAGTTATAGGAGATCAAACGATGCCTTCACTATGTATATCACTAGATTGCTCCAAGGTACAGAGCATGTTAGAATCTCAGACAAGGCAAAATAATTGATAGGAAAGTATGGAGCTTGGTTTATTCAATTCCCCATCTTTTCATACATCAGAATTGATGGTTTTTAGAGGGCTCCCTACAGATTGCCAAGGTATCCTACAGATCACATCGTTTTGTTGGAAATTGTTAGGAAAATCTATGATTTTGATAATATTGTAAAGGGAGAAATGCATAAGACAGGTTTTGGGAATGATTTCCCTTTGAAGATAGGAATGGGTGAGGTTTGTGCCTCCATTCAATCTGCTCATGCTTCAGAGGAGGAGATGGGTACTCTTGGTCTTTCCTTCCACACCCAAAGAACAAGATTTGATATAACTAGTGAAGCTCAAAAGAAGGCCAACAGGGATTATAGCCATAAGCCTCATATTGAGGATTATTGGGTTAACCTCGCTGATGAGTTTGAGGTGAGGAAGAAGAAGTTTTTCAGACTGCCAGTGGACTTGGTAAGGTTGTATAATGTAAGGGCCATCCCAGATCAGATTGAGGAGGATGGAAATGTGATCCAGGGTCACGTTTTTGAGGCAGTAAAAGATAAACCAGTTGGAGAAGTTGACTGGTTGGAAGAGGAAAAGACTGATTTGGATCAGGTCATGGCCCTAGTAATTAAGTACACCAAGATGTGGCTGAAGCACAAAATACTAGAATTGGAAAGTGAGGGTGTTCCATGCACTTATGAGCTGATGGGAGATTTGGAGTCCCATTCTTCTTCTGAGAGGTCACTTGAGCCAAAACAAAAGGGAAAAGGAAAGGTAGATTCTCCTTTCAAAATTCAGGTAAAGGAAGTCCAACCTGAGAAGAAGGCAGAGGTAGAAAAACAAAGGAAGCCGGTTGCTAAGAAGAGGAAACATGCCACTAGGAAAGAAGTTGAGAAGAATAAGGGAGAAGTAGGGGAGGCTGAAAGTGCTCCACCGTTGGAAAAGAGAAGAAGAACTATAAGATTGTCACAAAAGGGGGAAGAGACTCTTAAGATTGACAAAGTAGTTGAGCCACTAGTAGTAGAGGTGGAAAGTTCAGGGGAAAGGACACAAGTTTACATGAGGAGGTCAAGGACTCCTTCCCCAAAGGGCACTGCAACAATGGATAAGGTCTCAGTCAGCATTCCTGTTATTGAACCGGTGAGTGTCTCTATCTCTCAGGATGCTGGTAGCCAACAAGAAGAACCAAAGAAAGGTGAAAGTCCTAAGGGTTTGAAGGAAGAGGTATTTCAGGAAGGAGATCTCTTTAGGGCAGAAGTAGAAATCAATAAGGTATTGAAGTCTCCCTTGGTGGCATATGCAGATTCTCCTACAGAGGAGCAAGTGAAGAAATCCCCTCAACAAGAGGAAGTAGTGACTAAAACTTCATCACCACCTCGGGTTGTAGAAGAGGAACAATTACAACAGGAGGGGAATCCAACTATGGATGTTCTTGGAAGTCCGAGTGTGGAAAGGCATGCACCTGTTGATCAATAAGAGAAAGAACAGGATGGACAAAGCACATTACCTATTGGGTTCGCTATTTCGGATTGGCTTGAGAAAGATTTAAAGAGTAAAATGGTAATAGTGGAGGATGCTCCTCCTAATTGGGGTGTCCTTATGGCCAATGTGGAGAAGGGGAAAACTAAAAAGAAAGCAAGGGTTGTCTCTCGAATTGAAAGAGATGGATCAGGTAATAGTGTGGCTCATATTGCTACCCCTACTCCCAACAAAGATAGGGACAATGTGACTGCCTAGGATTATAATGTGCATACTATTGATTTGGGACGTGCTACCGTAGAGCAAGATATTGAAGAATATGAGGGTTCCAGTGCAGTGATTATGGGGAGATTAAAGAAGGTGGTGTAGACTAGACATGAATTGGAGAGAGAAAATGAAAAACTGAAAAGATACTTGCAGGAGTTGATGAAACCTTTGCAGGCTATTGGTTCCTCCTCTTCTGCTGCAGGATTCCTTCCCCAAGAGACAATCTCTGAGTTAGAAAAGATGAAGGGCACCTCACATGCTACAGTCACTTGGTTGCAAGGTGTTCAAGCAAAAGGGGATGAGGCCATCAAAGACATTTTGTCCACTGTAGGGGATGCTACGAGGTTGGTGACATTGCTGAAGACTATGTTAGCTCAAGATAAGGAAGATACTGACCTCCTACTCCAGAAGGTTACCACAATTATGGGATTCACCGAGGGTGAATTGGTAAGGTGTGGAATTCTTCCTCTTCCAAGGGTTTTTGAACCTTGGGAATGGTTTGAAATCCTACTCATGAGACAAAGGGCCTTGAAGAAGGTCAATAAACATGCAAAACAAATTGAGGATGCTCTGACTGATGTGTATGATAAATGCATTGCATTCTTCGAAGTCATGACTAGAAGGAAGAAGTTTTCTCTTAAGCATCTGAGTTTGGAGCAACTTAGGGAATGGTGGAGAGATGTATATTCTCCAGTCAGTGAAGGGCCAGTTACCGAACATCAGTTGGATGATGCAGCAACATAAATTGTAGTTATTGACAGATATATGACCAAGAAGGCTGATTGGGATGGTATGGTTGGGCAGGCAAGGGAAAATATCAAGATTCTTGAGAGAAGGATTAGGGTTTTGCCTATGCCACCAGTTGCTGAGCTGGATAGGCTTGCTGGCCATACATGCTTAAAAGGATAAAACTAAAGACAAGGTTGGGGAGTGATTATATAGGGTTACATTGATATTTGTGCTTCCCATTAATTTACATGTATTGGGCTTCCCCCTTTTGACACTTTGGCGGTTTGAATGAAATTGGTGCTATGGCACATTTCATGTTATCAAATTATTCTTATGGGTCGACCTATTTTAGGTTATGTTTTATTGTAAAATTATAATCAGGCTGACCTATCTTGTTGATTCTCTATAAAAGCAGACATGTTGCCTCATTTGAACAGTAGACAGAAAATTAGAAAATAGAGATAGAAGGATAGGTAGATCAGGAGAATAGTTAAGTAGTATTTGAGCAAGTTAGGGTTTATTTTTCAAAGCAAATGTTGTAGCAGAAGAACTGGAATTGTTGCTATCTTGGATGATATAATATAAGAGAGCTATTGTGTTTGGTATCTATCTTTTGGAATCTTATCTGGCATGGTTCTTGTTATTCTATTTTTCAAATTTCTTATTGTTTATGGTTAGATGATTTGATAATGCTTAGGGTTTCATGTTTAGAATGTTGCAGTGATCTCTAGTCTATACTTTTTGCAGTTAGCTGATTGTTAGCTGCTTTGCAAAGTTAGCCTGGACTTATATTTGTGCTTAGTTCAATTGTGAAAGTTATTCATCTCAATTGCTATAAGGTTGACTAAGTGAATGTTCATGATTTGAAAAAATTTCAATACCTTAGAAGATTGCACTATTTCTGTGGAGTTGCAGGTTCGTCTGGGTTAAGCAGAAAATAGTTTATGAGAGATTGGTCCATCTTGAGCATCTTGTCCTTTGGCATTTTCAATCTTAGTATTAAAAGTAGTTTTAAGATTATCTTTGGAACTCTTTATCTTTTATTATTTCTTTATTATTTGATTTATATCAAGTTTGAGAGTATCAATCTATTGCTTATATCTGATAAGTTGGAAATCCAGCTTTGCTTGTAGTAAGGTCCCCTTATGATTACCAACATTTTCACATTATCTCTGAGTTGTTTCATTGCATTGTCAAGACCTGACATTAGAGACCTTGGGGTTATCTCTTTTCCATAGAGGTTTACCTTTCAAGAGAGATAGGATATTATATTATGTCTGAGTTGTTGCTGTGCAGAAAACACCATCAACAGAACTCTCTACCAATTCGAATGAAACCGAGCATTGAAATCAGGCAGAGCTTCATGAGGAGCTTACTTTATGCTAGCTAGCTGATGATATAGCGAAGACTTGTCACCATAATTTGAAAAACGCTCATAGAAAGTATCTCCAAAGTCATCCCAAGTAGCAACTGAATTAGCTGGAAGAGTGCGATACCAGTTCAACGCCTTGCCTCAGAAAGAGGCTATGAGAAATCTTAGAGCCACATTTTCATTAGAAACACCATGCACCAGACACATGTCTGCAACATCTTGCAAGGGCTCTATCAGTGTCATTGATTCATCCTCGAAAAAATTAGGGATAGCCTTTAAAGTAGAAGTTGGAATTGGATCCCATACTACAAGAGGAACATGCATTGTTAAAGGACTACCAACAACCCAGGCTACATAATTTCTAGTGACCATTGGCGCAGGAGACGAAGGAGAAGAGGGAAGTGAAGGAATACCTTGCCGACCTCTTGAATGGACTGAAACTAATGGTGGTACAAGCAAACCAGGGAATCTTGCAGTTTGAGACCTAGTGATAGGCCTATGGCTCATACACTCTTATATCAGGTGAACATGCTAGTTCACATCCCACCGGGCATGCCAGAAAAAGAACTATTGATGCAAGAATTTGCGGGGGCAACAGCCTTATGGGAAACTTAGCTACTGGAGGACTTGTGTGCTTAGCTAAGCGACCTCTGATATTTTATTGAATTCGACTCTTCATTTTTAATGGGGGGAGGTAAAGGGTTAGAAAGATAACATGTAACATTTAAAACTAAACTAAGGTGATGCACCAAATCATGATAGTAATAACTGAGCACAGTGCTGAAAGAAAAGGCTCAAACAGTAAATGTTGTCTATCAAATAGATTATGAAAAAAACACTTCAAACATAAGAACATCATTTCATTGCATAGCATAACCTAACACAACATAGGCCAACGCAAAAGAGTAAAACATGGTCTACATTTTATTAAGCTGTATGAGATTATGAAAGTTGAAAATAGACATTCATATGCTACAGGAAAATGAAAGCATAGTCTTAATATTCTATCAAATGCATGAAGAATAGAGAGGCCAAATTGATTGGCACAGTTTGCAAACTCAAGTTTAATAGAAAATATTACAAAAGGCCAATTCCCAATGCTCGGGAAGTTTTTTAATCTATCTAACAACAACCAATAAAAAGAAAATGAGTTGCTTAAATAAGCTAGCCCATTGCCTGAAAGCCATAGAGAGAAAGATGCCTTGGCAAGACATCGACATCCCAGATCTCCTCGAGCCGACACCGAACAGGAAGATCGCCCAACAACACACCAACAAACCCGTCCTTAGAGAAAACAAGGCCATGCAGTAGCACCAGAGAACATGCAGCAACAAAGAAGAAAGTACAACAACAAAGGAGAGAAAACGACATAGGTGGCAACTCCTAGATAACTGACACATAGAAACATGCCACACATTGAACACATAGAGCCTAGAAAAAGAAAGAGGGACACCCCAACGAAAAGCTCCGAGAGGAAGCCACATGGAAGATGTTGAGCAAAAGGTAACCGTTGAGTGGGCCCGATGCGAAAAATAGTGAGAGAAAGCCACACATTGAATGCATGGAACTCGATAGAGGCAAAGCAATACGAAATGGAAGGAAGCTCTGATAGGAGGCCACGTGGTAGATGCCAAAAAGTTGTGAGCGATAACGGTCAAGGCGAAGCCATCAAGGAAAAGATAACCGCGAAGGATAGCGGTTCGTGAATAAAAGTTCATAGGTTGTAAAGGTTTAGTAATGATGTGAAACTGATATTCTTCCATAAAGGAATGTTTGTAATTTCATTTGGCTCCCTTTGAAGAGGTTTTCATTGAACTTTGTGCTTGAAATTCATAAATTTCTAGAAATCGGGTTCTTGGACAGTCAAGGGTTTGATGGAAATTTAATATCTTAGATGGCATCACACCTATTGTGATCTATGTGACTTAGTGGGGTGACCATGTAGAATTTTATTAGGAGTAGAGAAGAACAAGTTTAAAGTTTCCTCATGAATGATGTTGGTTTAAGGGGAAATACCCTATTTTCTCAAAGAAAATAATGGTGCAGACCTAAGAAAGAGGGGTGCAACATTTCTAGAGGGAAGATGAGGGTTACTTAAGCTTGGGGGGACCTATATAGAGGTTTTTGGGAAGTTGGTTTGAATTGGGAAGTTGTGGAAGGTAGAGTTTCAGTAAGTTGGCCTAAAAACCCTTGTTTCCTAAGTTCTAGAGAGGGTTTTGAAATTGTTTGATGGAATGAGTACTTGGGGTCCTTGATCCTTGATAATTGTTAGTTTTGAAACCTAAGACAAGAATTTTTTTGGTCATGGAGGCCTAGTGGTGGGTTCTTGAGGGGGTCCCTTTGTAAAATTGGCTAATTTGGGCCCTAAAATAGTGAAATTTGTCATTTTGAGGAAAGTGTCTTAAAATATTCATATGTGGATTTTTTATGTCTCATACCATTGAAATGGATATCTAGATCGATCATTTTTTTGACAGGTGTTTTGGGAGGTTTGTGAGAAAAATCCCTAAAACTGGTTTGTGAAGCCTACAAGGCAATTTTGGGTCAAAAGTGGCTTTTAGAAGAGTTTGTTGGATCTTCTTTTTGTAGGTGGTTGAATGTCAAGATGCTGAAATCTTGAAGGTGTTAACACTCTTTTCCTGCATCAAATTTCAATTTGGAGTCATAATGAAGAGTCATGGTTGATAGGTAACCCTGTTGTCCTGTTGAGTCAATTGAAGGTTGATGTCTTGGTTGGCATATTTGAGAGAAATTGTGTCAATTTGTATCTTGGGTTCCCACCACTCTACATCAACCTAGTTCTAGGCACACAACATACATCAGAACTAGGGGTGACTTCTTTGGACTATGTTTGACTTCCAATAGGCCTACCTAGCAAAAGGGTTCCCAATTACCCCAAATTTGCAAAGGAAGTACCTTTAAAAGGTGAGGTTTCCACTCAAACACCAAGAAAAGTCAATTTTAATGATACCAAACCACCAATTTCATCATTAATTTTCCCACATAAGGTCATTACCCTATTGTCCCAAGAAACCCTCCAAAACATAAGCAAAAACAAGGGTTTTCAAGGATTTCACAACTCCAAGCCTCTCCCATTCCTCCCAAGTGTCCAAAAACCTTCCAATACCTTTGCAAAAACTTATCAAACACTTAGAATTCCATTACACTCATTATTTTATAGAATCACCATAATGGTTATTCATTTTCACATAGAAATGTGCTCTAACCAACCTAGTGCATCACTCCACTGACCATACCCATGCTCTTCCAAACACCCAAACACATTTTACATATACCTTATTATGTTAGACACCAATCCATTGAGTTACAGATCCATTATAGTGGGTGGATTGGTGCAAATCAATACATTATAGCCTCAAACCCTTACACTGTCAAAATAGGGCAAACTTGGAGAAACGACTGAAAAATCTCTTCTAAAATGATATTAAGACACAAAACCTTATTCAACTGAAGATAAATTCATGCATCAATTATCTCCCAAATGTTCAAGGCATCACACACCTGTATGGGTCCGTACACAGAGAAAGAACACAAGAAAACATAGGAAAATCACAAAAATCAAAGAATTCCTTTATTTTATTTGATTAAAATATTGAAGAGAAGCCTCAATTCTAGAATTTGCATTATATTTATCTTTTTTCCTTTCAAACTCAACTCCCCCAACATATCTAACTATTTTAGTAACTTCTTAACTAACTTATTCTTGATAACTTTGCCAAAAATGTAATTTTTTGCAAATTTCAAGCCAAATCTCCCCCCTAAACACCTAGAATGACTAAAAAGAACTAAATACATATTAAAAGTGATCTCATAGACCTTATGTAACATAGATCAATATATTATACTAAAAAACAACAAGAACCTTGCTTTTACCCATCTTCACATGCACCAAAAACCATCCCTTTTACCCAAGAAACTAGTGGTTTATTGAAAAAAACTCATCCAACCCTCACACAATCTTATAAATACTTTTAAAAAGTATAAAATGGTCTACACAAACTTAATTCAACAAGAAACCATGCTGCCCCAATGCAAAACACACTTTAGCATATCAAAACCACTTGAAATCTCTTGGAAAACTCAAAATCTCACTCTAGGGCTTCATGCCCAACACCCTTTTAGACCTACCCTACACACAAACAACATTCCCTCACCTATTTATTGACGATATTCCTTCAAATATTCTAAATCAGTCTTTGCATCGATGTTTTCCTAAAGCCTAGACAACAACTTCTTGAATTGACAATTTTCATTCAATGGTGCTCCTGCACCATGTATGCTTCCACAGTTTGTATACATATATATGACATAAGTTGAAATTTTGTATGCTTTTCCATGCTTCCATTTTGAGCCTATCTTGCAATCATGGCATGCCACATTACCACTTTTACTTAAGTCATTTTGGATTGAAAAAAATCATGTCACCTTTGTCTATGCTAGGTTAACTCTTGTACATGATGATTGTAAGTATTCTTTATGAAGCCTTGAATGACATATATTTTGATTAAATTGAATGGATACATTTTCTAGGAACTAATATTCATCTCATTACGATGCTACAGATAAAATTACCCGCCATGTTGAAGAAAAAGACAAAGGGGAAACTAAGAGACGAAGAGAACGAAACCTTCAAAGAAAATGAGAGAGTTCAGGTGGTGGCATATCATGAAAAGAAGAAATTGGAAACAATTGATGAAAACAAGCCAATTGAAGAGGAACCTAGACCATCAAAAAGAGAAAAGGGATTGGCAGCACAAAATGCACGAATGTGAAAGCATTGTGGTAAGACATATTCAGATACTGTAGTTGGAGACACACCCTCTACGACAAGTGAATATGAAGGGATACCATTAAGCACAAGCGAATATGGTAGGAAACTATCTACCACAAGTGCATATGGATGGACACCATCTATTGTAAGTGAATATGGAGGGACACCATCTACTGCAAGTGAATATTGATGGACACCCTCACATGGATTTGACGAAGAAGGTATGCCATCATCCCCATGTGAACCTCAAGGTATGTCTTCTTCTCCACCCTCGATCGAAGGTACGCAATCTAGCCCACCTTAATTAAATATTGATGAAATTCCTAATGTTGAGATGTATGTGTACACATCTAAAAATGGTCACGGTTGATCGAACCTGTTAATTAATTAAATATGAATTATTTAATTAATGTTCTTAAATCATCTACATATAAATAAATTTAATTATTTATTTATATTGTTCATTTTCTAGTTCTTCTAATTTAATTAAATAAATAAAGTTTATTTAATTAATGCTACCTTCCTCTTAATTAATTAAATAGATTTTACAATTTATTTACATTAATTATCACAAGTTTAAATTTACAATTTAAATGATTTTCTTCCCTCCACATTTAATTAAATACTTTTGATATTTAATTAAATCATTTTCCAAATTTCCCATTCTCCTCTCACAAAAATTGAATATTCTTAATATTTAATTAAAAGGGCTTTTTCTTTTCTCACATAATTAAATATTTGTAATATTTAATTAAAGCCTTTTCATATTTCTCTCATACATAATTAAATATGTATTTATTTAATTATGAGAGACACCTTTCAAATGGTCTCTTCATTTTCTGTCTCTTAGAATTCCACCTTCGTTTCGAATTCTCAATCTCTCACCGTTCATATCAGCAGGTTTGAACTCGACTGTCGATCTTGGACAATCGAATTCCTACCTTCAAAAATCTATAAATACAGCCCTTTCATGAGTTGAGAAGGACCTCGAATCTCATATTTTCATGCGTAGTTATTATAGTCACATTTTAAAGCATTTTATAGCATTTTAATTCAATAAGCTCAATCTTTGCATGTATATGCATTTTTGATAATCTCATTCTCTCAAGTGCCATTCTACAAGCTATTGTTTGCACAACTGAGAGCAAACATCTTGAAGCGAATCCTTGGAGATATAGGACAATGGAACGGATTTGAAGAAGCTACGATTTAGAGTCTGCATTTACTTTATTTATTTAGTTTTCTTCAATCTAATGTTTCATTGGTGTACCAGTTTCTATGCAATTTAATTGACACATTCTAACGTACACAGTATGTACCTAGGAGAACACCACCTAGAATTTTGTGTAGAAAGCTAAAGTATTTGTTTAATATTGATGATGAGATTTTGCAGCACATGGAAGGTAAGATTTCAACACGCACTTGTAGAAGATATGCTGATAAGATTTGGAAATTATTCTTTGAAAGGCTAAATGAGACCGTAAGATGTCAAATATTTGGTGAAATGATAAAGGGTGTAAAGTATAAGAACATCATGAAGACTCTTGGGTTGAGAACATTGAATGCATCGAGTGAAGACACTATTGCAAAGAATCTAATGGATGCTTATGAGAGTGTGGGTAAGACGTCACACTCAAAGGATAGTAATGTCACCCGATGTGTCATTACATTGACTTTGAAAAGTTTTCCAAAAAAGAGAGATCGTCTCATTAGAAAGACGAGTGAACATATGGGAATTAGTAGAATTTTTTTATCAAGAGCCATTCAAAGGCGACAAAGAATTGAGGGCACTGATTTAAATGAATTATGGGCATTCTCGGGGAGACTGTCAGGAAAAGGTAAATAAGTTGTCGAAGCCTTGAGAACACTAATTGAAGAGTATTGGAAGAATAACACAAGGCCATCTCCAAATCAAAGGGATGTGGTAAGAAGGAGAATCAGTTGTCAGAATCGTGAGCCACATCCAAAGCACTTTTTGGATATGAGTCAAACCAAATTTTATTTGAAAATGATTATCCTCAAATTAGTATTTCTCAAAGAATTTTTGAAATGCTTAAAACTTTTTATGTCAAAATAAATCACACACGCACTACTTGTTGTTGTAGAATACATATTGAATTCTCTAAACATTGTGATGTTTATCATTCTATATGTTTAGATTTTCATACTAACGATGTTTTGCAGGATTGTTGCATAGAAGCCCCACAAAAATATTCAAGAGATTTCTTATCAAAAAATTTATGTGAAATAGAGGATGGCTAGATATTCGACAAGACAACATGCTTGGATGGTTCATGCGAGCATTGTGGTGGCTTCCAACATATTCCAGTATGTCAACATATGGAAAGCATAGATGAGGTGGGACAAAAACTAGTAGATTTCGGGAAGAATAAAAAAATGGCATATGCTACAAAAGATGGGTCTCAAGAAAAAAGTGTGATTTGGTTATTGAGAAGATTCCAGTGTACCAATTTATGTCCATGTTTCATGACAATATACTATTTGAGTATGCAATGCATACCCATAAAGCCCGATGGTTGGAAATGCAATTCAAGCTATATAAGGACACCTTTCTAGTCGGCAACATAGTATAAGTGGTTGAATTTGTAGAGAACACTCTACAACTATAGAATGAGGTGTAGTCACAATATTACAACTCCACATAGATTTCAATATTTGTGCACATAGAATTCATTCATGCATCTGATAGTATAGATGACCAAAGGAAGGTATTGAGGGAGTACCAATTTTACATTAGTGATGATCACACACATTCTCCAGATTTCGTGCAAGTTTTCTTCAAGATGTTCTAGAGTGGTTTGGATCAGAGGGCAAAGCATAGGACCGGCACATAATATGGTCGAATAACTATGCAACACAGTTCACGAACTTGCACATGTTCTACTGGTTGTGTAGGATACATGTCATTACAGGTGTTCAATATATGTGGAACTATTGTGAGGCCAGCATGGAAAGGGGGAGTATGATGGTGTAGGAGCATGCGTGAAAAGAGCATTAGCATGAGAAGAGTTAAAGTATAAAGATAGTGCAATGTTGACAGATGCAAAATCAATCGTTGAGTGGTGTAATGCTTCGATGGGTCTAGGTAATGAGGGTATGTCTTTAGTTTGTATATTTTTTTGGTTGATGGATGATACTAACATTGCACCATATGCAGACAATTTTACACTAACAAGATCGAGTGAGGTACACTCTTTCCTTAGCTCAAATGTAGGTTCATGGAGTATCGATCCACGAAAGATGGCATGCTTTTTTTCTTCATGTACAATGTAAGCCTAGAATGATTGTGAGTTAGGGGAGTGGGTTGAAAAATGGTTGACAAGTTATCTTAGCCCACTTCACACATATCTCCCTTTGACGGCATTGGAACTAACACAGATGGTATCATCGGTCGACTTTGACCATGTATCAGATCTAGTTCAACCAGGTGATATATCTACTTGCTTAGTTTTTTAAATTCCATATCTTTATCTTACTTTGTAGTGTATTCATAATGTTGACTAATTTCAAGAGATTTGTTGCACATATCAATTCAGCGCATGTTTATGCAGTTATTGCAGATGAAGACAATGAAGAGGGAACAAACTTTTACTTGTGTCATTGTGTTGAGGCCAAAAATAAACTGGAGGCCCCAATTATACATGGAGAAAACATCGAATACCCTACAGGCTCAGTTGTGGTTATTGGAACATGGCTTAGAAGGTACCCACATTTGAGTGTTAAACATTGGTTGTTTCAAGACTTTGAAATGCATCATAAGATTCTTCATTACTCGAACCTTGTCATGGAATATAATGTTTGTTTGACCAAATATGGGGGTAGAAATTTGAACAAGACCTTGTGGAAGGTCCGTGAGTATGATTATGAGGCAATACTTGACACAATAAAGAGTAGAGTAGACCCAGATGGTTCGTTGGATTAATTTGTAAGTATATGCACATTAGTTCTCATTAATTTATACTTGTATGCACATTATTTTTTTTTATTCCAATGCTATCATCTTCTTTTACTTTGCGTATTTGTAAGCAACCTACTAAACAATGATTGGTGTCCCCTTGCAGAAAATGCAGATATATGAGCTATCCAGGAGAATGTTAGCCAAAAAAGAAATGCGCCATCCTTATTTTGATGATCTTGACAAATATCAATCATGATTTTAAGCCATTAAAAAAGTTTGTGCAAATCTTGGTGAGGGAATTTTAAGTTATTCATTTGAACTTAACCTTATCATGAGCAGCTATGATGTAGACATTATAAGAGCATCTCAAATTTCAACTTACTCTATTCATGAGAGGTGTTGTGTGCAATAGGTATGTTGGACTCCCAGTAAAGATGTATGACCAGGAGTGATTGAGTTATGAGACCTACATGCCTATCTGTAAGTTCCTTCCATCTATTTTTATTTCATTTCCATTTTGGATGCTCTTTCTTTTTCTCTTTTACTTTGCGTATTTGTAAGTAAACTACTAAAAATTGATTGATATCTCGTTGCAAAAAATGCTGATTTATGAGCCATCAAAGAGAATCTCAACCAAAAAAGCAATGCAACATCCTTATTTTGATGATCTTGAAAAATCTCAATTCTGATTTCAAGCCATTATAAAAGAGTGTGTGAAGCTTAGCGAGGGAATCTCAAGTTACTCAATTGAAGTTAACCTCATAATGAGCACCTATGATGTAGACATTTAAAGAGAATCTCAAATGTATGAGTGACATTGTAAAACATCTATGAGAATGAAGTACCTAGGGCATTGTAATGATATTTAATTGTAATGAGATGTACTCAAATACTGTAATTTTGGAGTTCATGTTTGGTGCAGTAGCACCTTGTTCTCTAAATGCCTTCAATAGACAAATTTGTAAAATTTGAATTTCAAAATGTAAACAATGTGAAAAAGGTCGTGTGAAGGTCATATGTAATGTATTAAAAGTCTCAAAGAGATCATTAGGTGATTAGAGAAGTGATATAAAGCATGTATGGTCAAGCAAAACAAAGATCTTTTGTATTCTTGAATATTTACAATCAATAAAGTCCCCATTTTAGTGATTTTATGAGTTTTTCCAATTGTTCATTAACTTGTACAACCTGTACAATAGTTTAAGGCTTAAAATATTGTTGTTTAAGGTAGAATAGTGAAGTATATTTCATTTGAATCTATTTAGGAGGGTATCCATTGAGTTTATCATTAGTTTGAACTGATTTTTCTCAACTCAGTTTGTAAACCCTCAAGCTTGGGGTTTTGAGAGTCTAGATAACCAATAATGACTACTCCACCAAATTTGATAGTTTAGATCAGTGGAGTGAGTTAGTCTTAGGAATTTTTAGGTGTGTGTGTGTTTATCTATGTATGGGAATTCAAGAAACAAAGTCGGAGTTGCTGCTACAGGGTTTTATGATCAATTTCCATGTGAAAAGTGTGGCTCCAAGTGGCGTTTTGAGGAAATTTTTTCAAATGAATTCACAAAAAAATGATTTATCTAGATAGATATTATTGAGTTACAAAACATACTTCAAAATCAATAGTGATTGTCTTGGAACATGTGCATCAAAAATAACCTTCTTTGTTGTCCTCATTAGGCTAACTAGGCCTAATTTACAAAGGAAAATACTTTTAAACATTCCACAACCCCTAGAACTTGTTGGAGATGAAATTATCATGTATCCAAACCATCAGATCCACAATTTATCTTAGGAGAAACTCACTCCACCATGCCAAACCAAAACCCTTATTTTATGCTAGTTTAAAGAGGGTTTATTGAAAGGAATGGTTCCACATCTTACCAGAACATGCCGCCACCTCATACCTTTTTACAATCACCTGCACAAACTCAAAAGACAAACACCCAACCTCTACATGCAATATTTTATCAAACCTTAGGGTGAAACTTCATTTTTCATGCCCTTTTCCATCAAAATCTATAGGGGAAGCAACACAAACCCCATACAAATTATTCCCTTTCACTTAGAAACTTATCGTCTGGTACTACACGATTGCGTTGGGACCCTCTACAAAAACCTCTCTCGGTTTTGGCTATCTCAAAGTAGTTTTCCCGTGGTGGTGGATTTTCACTTGATGGAAAAAGCGTCAAATGCAAGTAGTGCAAAGATGCAAAGTGGTGCAACTTTTGTTCTGCAACTCATGTGACCAACCAGACTATTCCAACACATTTGAATAGGTATGTTTATGCTAGGTATGGTCCTCTTTCACACCCAAACATGCAGAATCGCTCTGAGCTATGTTCAATCGGATCGATCCCTTAAGAGTCCAAAGTGCTAAATGGCTGAAAACTTCAACATGTTGTTACTCGGATATCGTGATGCTTCGAAACTTCTCATATGATCCTACAAGATCGCGTTGGTCCCCTCTACAAAAATCTCTCTCAATTTTGGCTATCTCAAAGTGGTTTTACCCGTGGTGGTAGATTTTCACTTGATGGAAAAAGTGTTAAAATGCAAGCAGTGCAAAGCTGCAAAGTGGTACAAATTTTGCTCTGCAACTCGTTTGACCAAGAAGACTTTTCCAATGCATCTGAATAGGTATGTTTACACTAGGAATTTTCCTCTTTCACACCTAAACAGGCGGAATTGCTCTGAGGTACGTTCAACCAGATCGATTCCTTAAGGGTCCAAAGTGCAAGATGGCTGCAAACTTCAACATGTTATTACTCGGATACCATGATGCTTAGAAACTTCTCATCTGATCCTACAAGATTGCGTTGGGACCCTCTACAAAAATCTCTCTTGATTTTGGCTATCTCGGAGTGCTTTTCCTGTGGTAGTGGATTTTCACTTGATGGAAAAACTGTCAAATGTAAGCAGTGCAAAGTTGCAAAGTGGTACAACTTTCACTCTGCAACTCATGTGACCAAGCGAACTATTCCAATGCATCCGAATAGGTATGTTTATGCTATTCATGGTCCTCTTTTGCACCCAAAGACGCAAAATTTCTCTGAGGTACGTTCAACCAGATCGATCCCTTAAGGGTTGAAAGTGCAAAATGGTTGCAAACTTCAGCATGCTATTACTCAGATGCTGTGATTCTTAGAAACTTCTCATCTGATCCTAGAGGATCATAGTGGGCCTCTCTACAAAAACCACTATCGGTTTTGGCTATCTTGGAGTGGTTTTCCCATGGCGGAAGATTTTCACTTGATGGAAAAATCATCAAATGCAAGTAGTGCAAAGTTGCAAAGTGGTGCAACTTTCATTTTGCAACTCATGTGACCAAGAAGACTGTTCCAATGCATCCAAATAGGTATCTTTATGCTAGGCATGGTCCTCTTTCGCACCCAAACAAGCAAAATTGCTCTGAGGTACATTCTATCGGATTCATCCCTTAAGAGTCCAAAGTGCTAAATGGCTAAAAACTTCAGCATGTTGTTACTCAGATACCATGATGCTTAGAAACTTCTCATCTTATCCTACAAGATTATGTTGGGCCCCTCTACAAAAACCTCTCTCATTTTTTGCTATCTCAAGAGTGGTTTTTCCATGGCGGAAAATTTTCACTTGATGGAAAAAGTGTTCAATGCAAGCAGTGCAAAGTTGCAAAGTGCTACAACTTTTGTTCTACAACTCATGTGACCAAGCATATTGTTCCAATGCATTTGAATAGGTATGTTTACACTAGGCATGGTCCTCAAACATATATAATTGCTCCAAGCTACGTTCCACTAGATTGATCCCTTTAGCATCCAAAGTGCAAAATGGTTGCAAAATTTAGCATGTTTTTACTCGGATACTATGATGCTTAGAAACTTTTTGTCTGATCCTATAGGATTGCGTTGGGCCCCTCTACAAAATATTATCTCGGTTCTGGCCGTCTCAGAGTGGTTTTCCCATGGCGGCGGATTTTCACTTGATGGAAAAAGTGTCAAATGTCAGTAGTGCAAAGTGGTGCAACTTTCGTTCTGCAAATCGTGTGACCAAACAGACTATTCCAACATGTCCGAATAGGCATTTTTACGCTAGGCATGGTCCTCTTTTGCACCCAAAAATGTTGAATTGCTCTGAGCTACGTTCAACCAGATCTATCCCTTACGGGTCCAAAGTGCAAAAGGGGAGAAAAATTTGACAGACTATTACTTGGAAACGGTGATGCTTATGAACTCTTTGTCTAATCCTACGAGGTCGCGTTTGGCCCCTCTATAGTAACCTCTCAATTTTTTCTATCTTAGAGTCATTTTCCTGTGGTGTCCAGTTTTCACTTGATGGAAAAAGTGTGAAATGGAAGCAATGTAAAGTTGCAAAGTGGTGCAACTTTCTTTTTCCAATTCGTGTGACAAAAATAACTACTCCAACACATCCTAATAGGTAGGTTTACGCTAGGCATGGTCCTCTTTCACACCCAAACATGCAGAATTGATCTGAGCTGCGTTCAACCGACTTGATCCCTTATGATAACATGCAAAACAATGAAAAAGAGAAACATACAAATGATAGTTGAGAAGTTTGAGTATTCCACAAAAAAAGTGTATGATCATTGGTGCAAAACACCTTGTTCCTCCATTTGATGAAGAAGGTCTAGTTTAGTAGTTTTAGTCATTATAATGTCAAATAAGGCCATGATAGCCCATTATGTAATCTTGCTTTTAGCTTTGAGTTAGTGTGGGGTCATTTGACTCAATTATGCAATTAGAAATATTAAAATATCATTGGTAAAGGAATTGGAAGAGATTAATAATGCTGCCCCTATTCAAAATTTAGAATTTAGGCCTTAAAAGCAAGGCTAGATGAGGTGAAAAGAAGAAATTGCTTGAGAATAAGTTAGAATAGGTTAGAAATAGGGTGAGGTTGTGGGGTTTGATATGTTCAAATGGTCTGCAAGGACAAGGGAGGTCAAATTATGTTATGGCATGATACCCTAATTGGGAATAGAGGGTTTTTGAATGAAAAAGAGAGGTTTGAGGGAGTAAAAGTGGGTAAAGTCAAGGGGCAGCATAATTTGGTGGTCAATTAAGTTTGTGTAGGTATAATGAAGAGTGTTGGAAGAGGTTTTGAGGTTGTATGACGTCTGGATATGGGGTTTTCAATAAACCCTTATGAAATTTGAGAAAAGTGAGGGTTTAGAGAATAGTGGGGTTAGAGGGCCAATCACACCCTAAAAATTATGGATTTTGTGGATTTGCAGATAGGTAAATGTTGCCCAATTGGTGTAGGACCACCTACACCTCACCCTCAATCTTTTATTATCTGATGGTGAATAGGTTGTTGTGGGTATTTTGAGCATGATTTGCCTTGAATAAGGTTAATTAAGACCATTAGGTATGTTTTAGGGTGAGTTTTGGGTCTAGTGATAAAAAATGTGAAAATTTCAATCTTGCACTAGAAGCTATCTTTGTAGCCTTTGAAGGAAAATTTGCGAATTTGTATATGAGTGTGCAAAAATGGATTTTTTTTTTTTTATGTAATAAGACTATTTCTAAGCCATTTATGTGGGTTTAGAGGTCATTAGTTGTGGTCATTAGGTTGGAGGATTCTAAAATTGCAAAGGGTGTAAGAGACTATGTAAAGCCTTGAGAGGCTCGAATTGAGGTTTTTGTTGAAATTTTGGAGAAGATCTAATAAGAATTATTCACACTGTTCTCTATTTTTCTAATTTTTGATACAAACTTGTTGATCTCATACTTGGTACGGCCTGTAGCTTTCCTGCATGGTCCCAAGGCTGACATGGATTGAAAGAGGGCTGATTTGGATTTCTTTTGGTGGTTTTTTGGTGCAAAAACATAAAGGAATAGGAGAGTTCTTATCATTTTTCTGCAAGTGGTCTGAATCCCTCAAAAACCAGGGTTTTGAGTGAAATTCCCTCATATCTTCCATCTCCACCATGCGTTAAGGCTAGATATGGGGGGAATGGAAGAGTACTATGTATATTTTGATTCCATGTTGGTTTCAAAGAATGGATTGAAGGTGGGAGAGAGATGTTTCAAATTCTAGGCCTGACATCTCTATGTGACAGGCCTAATTTTGTGTAAAATTTGATTTTTGATTGTTTTCATAATTGTTTTGTGACAAGGGTTCTTGGGAGAATTTGATATGTATTGGAAAAGGTTTTAAGAACTTTTTTATGGCTGAGGGGTGTTGAGGTGAGCCAAGGTACTTTATTCCTTGTGTGAAGTAGCCTAATTAGGCCTACCTTGTAGCATTCTATTTTGGCCTATCATGGATTTGTATTTTGTTTTCAAGACATGGGCCTTTGAGGACTTGTGGGAATTGGTATAAGATTCCTAGAACCATTGTTCTTGGTCTGGTTAATTCCTTTTGAGTGGTTCTTGTGTTGACTGTCCTAGTTGGTTAGGCTACAATGAATAGGAGGCCTAGTTTGGAAGTGATAGGTTAGAGGTGGTTCCCAAGAATAAGGTGACTTGTGTTGAGTTGGGTTGGTCATGTTGGGAGGTTTTCAAGTCTTCTCCAAGTTTTGGTCATGTCTCGTTGGATAGATTCCATGTTTGGGTAGTTGAGTTACCCTATTGAGTCAAGTGAATGTTGGAGTCTTAGCGGGAATATTTGAGAGAAGCTATGTCAAATCATAACTTGGTTGAGTCACTCTGCATCACCATAGGTGATTTTCAATTGGAAGAGTGATTAAGAGCATGTTTCTTTGTTACATAGACCTATTCGGGTGTCTAGGATAGTGTTGAGTCCATTTCTTATTTGTATTATAAATTATAACTTGCTTTCTCCCGAGTCCATTTTGTATACAAGAAATAATATTGCAAAAACTTGACATATAAATCTTTCAACGTGTTTATATGGTGACACGTCAAGAACAAATTGGAATATTTTTATGAATCATTTCATGGAATACCAATTGAAAACATGTTATTTTCTTTCAAATAAAGTTGTTTAGCATCAATTAATTAATATTCAAGACAAACCATGAAGGACAACAATGATCAATGCTAGGGCTAACCAATTAATAATTATACACGTGAATAAGTCAAGCATGTACATGTCAATAAGGGAAGCACAAGTACTCAAAAATATGTAAGCCTCAAGAAGTATACACATGAATATATAGTATACAAAAATTAATACAAAGTATATGCATGAATACAAGGTATACACATGAAAACATGTAAGCCAAAAAGTGTACATTGGAACAAACGTAAGTCACAAAGTATACACATAAGTTGTAAAGAATACATTTGAATACACATAACTCATATCTATTGAACAATCAATTTAGAATGCAAATATGGACACCATCGATAAAATATATTTGTATTAACCAAATAGCCATGTAGGCATACATCAATATATGTCGATATAAGTATGAAATATATGTACAAAATAGCCATATAGGCTTATGAGAATGCCATATAGGCATACAATGTCAAATATGTCCAATAAAAAATATGTACAAAATTGCCATGTAGGCATACTTCAAAAGGATCTAGAATCAAAAGTCATTGCTCTCCATGCTTTGGAAATAAATTCTTTCCCTTTTATTTTTGATCGGATGGCAATAGGTCTATCACTCATTTTTTCTACTCTTGAGGAGTGCTCCTATTGCTCCTCCTAGTGTTTAGTTCATGGTGAAGTTTTAACTGTTACAATAAGAAGTAAAGACATGCATATATAGAAATTACATTATAAAAAATGATATATTTGACAAAATAATAACTTACCGCCATCTCATGATATCTCTCCATGAGGGAAATATTCTCACACCCATGCTCAAGCATGCTCAAGCCCTATATAAACCATACAAATAGAAATTAAACTATGTGAATCAATAATGGTTTGATTTTTCACTAACATCTATAACACCGAATGTAAATTAAAATTTACTAATTTTCCTCATACCTCCCTTGTTAGAGACATCGAGGATTATATAGTAGATGACACACCAATCTCCATTGCCCTTGTCACATTCAAAGGTGTTTCGGCTTGCAACAACTGAAAATGAAACAACAAATTATTCAACATAATCAACAATGTGCATATAAACTACACAAATCTATTAAGTACAATTCATTAGTTAAAATATTTATTTTATTACCTCCATGTAGGTTTGAGTAAATCCATTTCCACTAGGAAGTGTTCCCTTGAAACCTCCAATATTAGCCTATTCAACATCCAAAATCTCATATTAAAATAACATTCATAAAACAATGCTATTAACATGTAATAAATTTATAATTGTTTACTAGTTACATACCCCAGTGATAGGTTTACTGCAAAAATAAGTAGGTGGGGGCCTAGTGTATCTAGTCTCAACACTGTGACCCTGCAATTTTATTAAAATCATAAAAAAAAATTAGTTAATATTGTATTTCAAAATCAAAATTCAATAAATTAAATTCAATGAACATGCTAACTTTTACCTGACTATCAATGCCATATGCCTCATGCAAAATGTCAACTACCCTCTCCATCTCTGTAGCTATAGACAGATCCTATGTAGTAGCCTCCTGAGTGTCAGTGGGGTCATATGAACAAGTCACCCCACAAGATTGACACACATGGGTTTGAAGGCCACCACTCGAAGACTCCCCTAGATGGTATTGAAGAATAGGGCTAGTATGATGGATGACACTCTAGGTCAAAGTGTTGATTTCCTATAATGTCTCTACGTGAACACTTTCCTTCGTGATGGAAGGCATAACAACGTGATCATGAGGTGGCCTAGCGAGAGCTCGTGTACCTTTCCACGTAGGATTTGGCTATGCACCGAGTCTATCTTGAGTTGACCCCCCACCTCTCCCCTAGAAATCCATCATATAAAAATAATTTGGGATATTGTTCAATATGAACTCACTGTGTAGTTTCCTAAGGAAATATTGTAGGACTTCAGAATTGTTGCACGGTGGGTAATCGAAGACCATGTACCACCTATCATAAAACTAGTTCCTAATCTATTGGTGGTGGCACCAATGAATAGGAAACCTCTTCACATTGAGGGTAAGATTTTGATTTATGTGTGGGTCAGTGAATAATGAGCATAAATCACCTTTTGTAATTTTTAAATCCTTTACATATTTATATGATAGTTTATTTGCATAATAATCCCTAACCTCCTGCCTTTTATCTTGCGATGCAGTTATTTGTTTGCTAATTGAATCTACATTTGCTAACATATATTTCAATGAATTTTCTAGGGTCATTCCTTTTATGGTTGAACCATTTGGATCACTCAACCTACTGATTAAATCCTCTATTTTCTTTTTGTTGTTCTCAATTTCACTCATTAAATATTGTTGAGTGTCAGGAGGGGGTTGAGTGATTCGTGGAGGAGGTTGTTGCTGTGGTTAATTTTGATCTTGAGGATTTTTTTCTTGATGATTTGGTTGCTCTTCCTATTGAGGATCTTGAGGGTTTGCAGGTTGATTTGCATCTCCTAAAAATTCAAACAAATATATATCAAATTCAACCTAAAACTAACAAATTCAAAAAAAACAAAAAATCCTTACCTCTCACACCTCCTCCTTGTCATGTCACCATCATTGCAAAGAAATAAAAATTGTTGATGAAGAATTTTGCAGAATGGCTCCTCTTAGAATGTGAGCGCAAAAAATGGGGGTTTTGGCCGTGGGGAGAAGAAAAAACAGTCAAAATCAAAGTGACAAAATTTCACTTTTTTTTTCTTTTAACATGCAATAATGCGAGCGTGTTATAATGCGCTAGGGAAAACTTTAGTGGTGAATCTTTTCCAATTGGTGAATAATTGAAATCGGGACCTCCATAAATGGTGAATAGTACAAGCTAAAAACGATGTTCAATCACCAAGTTTTTACCAAAAAAAAATTGTCTCGATTAATTCGCCTATGTATTATATTTTAAACGATACTTCATTAGAACTGATTCACCATCAATTTATAATATAATCACAAATATCAATTACATTCACAATAATATTATATTCATACCATTAATTTTGGGGAAATATCACCACAATAATAAATTACCATTTAATTCCACATATATTTTAGCCTTGAATAGGGCTTTTATTTATTGCCATCAAATCATCGCTTAGCTTTTTAATCAGACGACTGTAGGTTGATTCCACGGCCTAATACGCAAATTCTTTTTAAAAGGCTTGTTGAGGCCCAAAATTTTTTTTGGGCCACATGATTTAATCTAATTGTGTGGCCCAAAACAAATTTTGAGCCTCAACAAGCCTTTTAAAAGACATGTGCATATTAGGCCACATAATCAACCTGCAGCCATTCGATTGAAAAGCTAAATTGCTAATTGATGGTAAAATTTAAAATTTTCCCCCAACACAATGATGACAAGGAAACATTTTGTAGTGGGACCCAGTTATAATGATGTGGGTGACATTGACGACGAGGATGAGCAGCTGAGATTAAACGAGGTTGATCAGACAACATACTAAGCTAGTGGAAGATGACATATGTCATGAACTATTGGCAACAGTGAATGGTGGAGATCAAATAGATCTTTGATCAGACATCTTTTTGGGAGCTTGGTGCGAATATTGTAGATTCCCTTCTTGATTCACTAGAATTACACAAGCGGTGTACCTGTGCAATGGTGGATCTCTCACCATGACAAGTGTTGATATAAATGATGACGGTGCAAAAATGAGGATGACCATGTGAGTGTGAACCCCAGGTGGAGTATGAAAGCCTTATCGGCATGAGTGAACATCATCGGTAGGACACTTAGGGATGTCCCCTTGATACAACAATTGAAATATGGGGGAACTGCACTGACCAACTATGCAAATTTTTAAAGGAGAGATTCACCATTGTAATTAATATTTTTAGTGAATATTCACTAGGATTCACCATTGTGATTATTATTTTTTACCAATTATTTAATAAGATTCGCTAGGATTTTACAAATTTTTTAATAATGTGCATAGATTCACCAAAAAAATAAATAATTTTTTCAAATAAAGGAAAGATTCGCCAAGATTTTACACCTTCGCCGAGGGGGGGTTTCTTAAATTTATCCCGCTAATGCGCTCGTGTTATGAATTTTCAAAAAAAAAATTGAAAGTGGCCATAAATTGGCTACCCATTTCCATGCACCCACCCTTATCTCATTTTTCACCTCTCATCTCTTCTTCTTCTCAAGAAAGCTATGGTTTGAGTATTCTAAGTCACCAAGGAATCTCTTTCATGAAGCATCCAATGGCTGAATCTCCATTGCTGCAACTCAAGATCAAACATCATTGCAAGGTAATCTCTATCACTCCTTTGTTTCATGCTTCATTACATTTCTATCTCCATTTGGTTTGATTACTCAAAAGGGGCTTGATTAAGGAAAACCCCTAATCCCTAACATTCAACAAGTCTTCTCTCTTAGTGTGATTTGTATGTCCTATAGGCAGATTTGGAAAAGAAACAAGGTGGAAGAAAATTCAACAACTTTTCCAAGTTCTTCAAGGTTGGAAACACCCTAGTGGAAGCTTGGAAGACACCTACAGATCCAATTCTACATTTTCAGGACCAGACACCTAGAGGAGTAGAAAACACCCACCAAGGGCTTCTGCTTTTCAAAAATTTAGAAGAGGACTAGGTCACCATTGTTGGTGACCTAGTCCCATTGAATATGTTTTTCAGGGATTTTGGTAGATCCGGATACCCTTTTGGCTGAAACAAGCTCAAGACCAATTATCCAGGAAAGGATTAGGTCGCCCAGATTGGCACAAGTGTCCCTTTTAGATTTTACATCAAATTCAGTAACATTTCCAACCTCTACAACTTTCCAGGTGCACACCCCTTTCATGTCCAATCTTCTATTTTAGTTTTATGTATATTTATTAGGTTATCTTGTACATACTTGCATATCTCAATGTGTTTTCAAACATAGTTGCATTCTTTAGGTTTTACATTTATAGTTAGTTTCTTGTATTCATTTCCAGCATTTAGACATATTTCACACACATCACAACCCCATATTAACCCCCAATCCAACTCTTTGAATGAACCCTAAGATGAAAAGGTGTCAAAGAGAGTCATTCCACAGGTTACCTTCTAGGTGAAAAACCCTAGAAGCTCATTGGGGATCCTCTTTTTGTGGTTCATTTTGGTGAACCCAACATTCTTGCACCCTTCTTTCCTGATTTAGAGTCCTTCTTCACCCTAGGTTTGCATTGCATTGCATCTTGCATTGTTTAACTTGCATTCTAGGGTTTCATATTTTTGCATGTATGAAAGTGTATATATTTTGCATTCTTGCATAAAAAATCATTGTTGTTCATCATAAATCTGCACCTACCTTTCTTATTTTGGTCATCCAACATCATACCCATCCAAAACAGTAACAAATTTCTGAAAATTTTGGAAAAAACCCTAACTGGGACTAATTCGCCATTCTGGGCGACCTAGTCCCTTTCCAAATTTTTCATTGTCTATTACAAAACTAGAAACCTCACTTTTTTTATTTCTTAGGCTCCTAGTATCATATACTATAAGTCTGGAAAGTTTTGGGAACATTGATTTTATGCTTCTAGCTCAAAAACATCATTTTAGGATGGTCATTCTAAAAATCATTCCATCATTTCTGAAAATGTGTACACTTCTGTGATTTTGCATCTCATTAATAAAAACACTTTTCACTTTTGCATATACAATGTTTATATTCATATAACTTTGAATTAGTTTGTTAAAAGTGATTTTCATTCTAGCATGTACATTATTTACATTCTTAAAGCTTAGCATATATTGCATAAATTTTTTTTGTATTATTGCCTATACGTTGTTTATATTTCTAAAACATTGCATGAAATGGCTATATGTACTTTTAATTTTTATTCAAAAAATTTTAGTAGTGTACCTAACTAGACATGCTAAGAAAAAAATAATCTCCCCTCCCTATGAGAATGTTGTAGTGGAAGAAGAGACAACTTTGGCCATTCCTAACGATCATATTAGTTCTTCTCCTAATATCTCTCCTCTTAGTGATGAAGATATTTTGTTAGAAAAAAATCAATGTGAGTTATGAGAATCCTAGTTGTTTCTCTCCTATTACCTCTCTCAGTGGACAAGACCTTATTAACCAAGACAACACACACATATTTAATAATGACAATAGAATTTGTTTTTCTCCTAGTATTTCTCCTAGTTGTGATGAAGATACTTTGTTGTTAGAAAATACAATTAGTGAAGTTCATGAACATCTTCATTTTCCTCCTTCCCCTAAACACATCCTAATTGAGCATACCCATTCCATCATTAATCATTCCCCTATTAGTGATGAGGCTATTGTAGAAGAACCAACCTTTTATTATCTAGCACAATCAATTTGTAGTTCTCCTAAAACCCTTCCTCCTAGGGAGGATATCATGATTCCCGATAAGGATAACCATAACAATAATATTATTACATCCTTAGCAAAAAATAAAGAGATTCCCTTAGCCTCTCCCTTGCTCAAGGATGTTAATATTATTCAGCCTCAACTCATCCTTTACCCCCCTTCCACCAAACCTAAACCCAAATTCATCCCTTATCCACCAACCCATAATGTGTTGCAGCAACTGAGTCATAATACCGTTGCTCATACACATTACACCCGCAACAATCCATGACCGCAACCATCACCCTCAACCTCCTTACCTTTACCTAATCCAATATGACATGTTGCCCTCGTTTAAATTCCATCCTTAGGGAGTATGACCTTGTTGATCAACTAAGGAATACTCCTACTAAAATATCCTTATGGGATCTTATTCAAGTCTCCCCTCACTATCACCACATGATGCAAAACACCCTACAACAAGTTCCTATCCCTTCTAATGTACCATCAAATGAAATAGCAACTATTATTCACTAAATTAATGTTGATACTATTTTTCACCAAAGTGAGCTCCCTCCTTTGGATGTACAAAAATAAAATGAAGCTTACATAATAATATCTCAATACAAAACAAAAGGGATCAAGAGAACTCTTATAGATACAGGTTCTTCCCTTAATGTGTGTAGTGTGAGACTTTTGGATAGGCTTGGCATAGATAGATCCCACATCAAACATGATTCTCTCTATCAAAAGATTTGGCAATGTCACTAAGAAACCGCTCGGTGTGATCACTATACCTCTCATAGTTGGAATGGCCACATTGGACA
Organism: Sequoiadendron giganteum; assembly: GCA_007115665.2. NCBI lineage: Eukaryota > Viridiplantae > Streptophyta > Pinopsida > Cupressales > Cupressaceae > Sequoiadendron > Sequoiadendron giganteum. Next base: position 293,289,415 of record CM021103.1, on the reverse strand, counting down.
CATAAATCCATGTTATGCCTCATGAGATTTCATACAATCTTCTCTTAGGCAGACCATGGATTCATGCTATGAATGGAGTTCCTTCCACTCTTCATCATAAGATGAAGTACATCTACAACAACAAAGTGTACACACTTGATGCTAATCTTGAACCTAATAGTTTCTTACACATTGACAAATCCAAAGAGAATCACTTCAACACCTTAACACCAACCACCCACATGGAACCCGTACAACAAACATCCCTAGATGATGATTGGGGTTCCTTAGAATTCACCCCTCCCTTACTAGGAGACACCAAGATCACCAATACATACTCTAATAAGGGAAATGTAGTCTTGTCAACACAAGACTCAGATGATCCTTTGAAATCCTCCACCTCAACCACTTCAAACAATGAAGCACATAACAAACCCTCACTTGATCCAAAAAAGCTGAAAAATCTCTATGGAAAAGGTTATGAGCTTATGAAACAACTTGGCTATAGTGGAAAAGGTTGTGGTGCTAATGAACAAGGTATCCGTACCCCTATCAAACCTAACACACAAAAATCCAACCATGGTCTTGGTTATTGTCCTTTAATCAAAATTACCAAGCCTTTCCTTCACACCAACCCTATCCCTAATCACCCTTCTAACCCTACCTTCCAAAGTGACCCTTTGAAGCCAACAAAGGACCCTTTGCTTACTGACAATGTCATCTCACAACCCACTAATGATTTATATTTTACACACTCCTCCAAAGGAGTATAAAAAATCTCAAAATCTAAAGCACCTTGCATAGGTATGACATCCTATCCTAAGCAAGACACCTCTTGGTTACACACCAAAGGATCCCCTTCTACCCTTGATCAAGAGGGTATCTTGTTGAGACTCCTCCATGAACACTTTCTCTCCCTTCCTCCTCACACTCAAATGAAATGTTCTAACAAACATTCCTTTTGTTCTTACCACTGAGTTCATGGTCATCACACTAATGAATGTAAGGCCTTGAGTAGAAAAAATTAGCATCTTAAGGCATTTGGTGTTCTTCCATCTATGGGGGCACCTAATTCCTCTAATTGATACTAATTTTCACCTCACCTTGCATCCCCTCAATCCCTTCAGCTCACTCTTGTCCTACACTAAGTGGGGGCAAGGGGTTAGTTAGCCTCATTCCCTCGTATGTCACTTGTCGTTGTCTCTTTTGTCTTATTGTTAACTTTTCATGAACATATAAGAGAAATCTTGAGATGTGGACGATACGTCTTAAGTTGACTCGCATGTGACATACACTCCTTATCATGATGCAACTTTTTGGAAACATATGACTCAACATAGGTCTTTCCAAACAAGCTCTCATGCCCTCCTCTTCTACTTTAAAGAAATTTCTCACAAAACGGTGTGTAGAAATTCCTTTAAAGTGGGAGAATACATCACCACTCACATTTCATTGTGCGGTCTTCTTTTTTCTTTTGATTCCTTCTCTTGAAAATATTACACACAATGTTTCTCAGGATGAGACATTTTCATTTTTCCTATTTTGCATACAAGATGTGCCCTTGTCTCTCTTTCATACAAGAGGAGTACATTTTCACTTTTCCTCTATTGGCAACATTACACATAATGCTCCCTAGGTTGAGACATTGCACGGACAAAGAAAAATCGCTTTGAAAAAAATAATTTTCAAACATCACTTTCTTTTGTGGTGCCTTATCAAAGATATCATGAGGTATAACTTTGGTATGGTTAAGCGGGAATCCCAACAAGTGGCACAAATTTCCTCATAGCCACCTTTTTGAAAACATACCAACCATGTGTATGTTTCTCACCTTCTTTGGGACTTCTCACCCTGTGGATGACCTGATGTTTTATGGCCCCAGAGTGAGCACATCTTTCCTTTTTCTCTTCACTCTAGTTCTTGTCATTGCCTAATCTTGCATCTTGTTATATTGTAATGCATTCACCTTTGAACGCGTCTCTTGAACTGATGTTGATGACTTAGAATCTAAAATCCTTGGGGGCTTGACCACCTCCTTCATCTTTCCCATTCTTCTTCTTTTTCATTCTTCGCCATCTTCATTGGGCTACTTTAGTGTGAGTTTGAAGCAATTTCATACTCTCACTAAAGGGGCTAAATGTGTCACCAAAAAGTGTAGCCTTTGACACTTTTCGCTCACTTGGACCCTTGCCTATGGATTTTGGACCTTTTTCAACCTCTTTTTACCCCTTTCTAAGCCTTGTGCCGAAGTTTTGTAAGATGTAAAACATTTTCATTCTCTCCTAGGTTTTTCATCACTTAATCAACCCTTTATTATACTATAATGACCCCTTAATACACATATAAGTCCTATCTTAGTGTGTTTTCATGAGACAATCCCGACAAACATTAATAATCACACTTTAATTCTTGAAAATCAATGAAAATTGCCCAAGTGGACTAGGTCACCACCTTGGGTGAACTAGTCCTATGTGGCATAAAAATTGAAATGAACTTAATTTCTTTTGAGATTTTGTTCTCTTAAACCCTAAGGTCAGCCATTGTGGCATTATTTCATGAAAATTAGGGCACAACTTCTATAAATAAGGTTTTTTCACCTCATTTTGCACTTCTTCTATCTCATTTTTCACCTCTCATCTCTCCTTCTTCTCAAGCAAGCTAGGGTTTGAGTATTCTAAGTCACCAAGGAATCACTCTCAAGAAGCATCAAAGAGTTGAATCTCCATTGTTGCAACTCAAGATCAAACATCATGGAAAGGTAAGCTCCATCACTACTTTGTTTGATGCTTCATTACATTTATATCTTCATTTGGTTTGATTACTCAAAAGGGGTTGATTAAGGCAAACCCCTAATCCCTAACATTCAACAAGTTTTCTCCCTTAGTGTGATTTGCAGGTCTTGTAGGAAGATTTGGAAAAGAACCAAGGTGGATAAACATTCAACAACTTTTCCAAGTTCTTCAAGGTTGGAAACACCCTTGTGGAAGCTTGGAAGACACCTAAAAATCATATTTTGTATTATTGGGACCAAACGCCTAGAGTAGAAAACACACACCAAGGGCTTCAAATTCCATCTTCTGATTTTCAAAAATTTAGAAGAGGACTAGGTTGCCATTTTTTGTGACCTAGTCCCATTGAATTTTTGTTTCAAGTATTTTGGTATATTTGGATACTCTTTTGGCTGAAACGGGCTTCAGACCAATTTTCCACGAAAAGGACTAGGTCGCCCAGATTGGCACAAGTGTCCCTTTCATATTCTTCATCAAATTCAACAACTTTTCTAGCCTCTACAAGTTTCTAGGTACACTTATTTCATCTCCATTCTTTTTTTTTAGTTTTATGTATATTTCTTAGGTTATCTTGTACATACTTTCATATCTCAATGTGTTTTCAAACATAGTTGCATTCTTTAGGTTTCACATTCATAGTTAGTTTCTTCTATTCATTTCCAACATTTAGACACATTTCACACACATCACAACCCCATATCAACCCCCAATCCAACTCTTTGAATGAACCCTAAGATGAAAAGGTGTGAAAGAGAGTCACTCCACAGGTTACCTTCTAGGTGAAAAACCTTAGAAGCTAATTGCAGAATCCTCTTTCCCTATATCATTTTTGGTGGTTCAATATGTAATTGCATTGTTAATAATTGTTATTATTTATCCTTATGTTTAATGTCTTTGTTTTACGATGTGATGTTCTTACTTGTGTGTGTAAGTGACATTTTCACGGAACCTTAAGAACGTTTGTGTAGATGTTTACTTTGTACACATGTTGTAATCAAATGTCTTTAAAAAAAATTGTTGGGTTATTTTGTTACTTTGTGTGTTGTTCTTTGGGTTCCATGGCAGGGCATTACATCTTGGTATCAGATCCCATGTTTCTAACACTAGGTACTCTGGTTCTTGTGAGCCCATTAGGTTGTCCTAGATGTTAGACTTTGTAATTTGTGTTTTCCAGTTGTCTTTTGCATCTTGAAACTAAGACTTGTATTTGGTTTTATGTAGGACCATGCCTAGACATCATGGTAGTGGTCAAGGTCGAGTTGGTGGTCGTATGCCTAATTTCCAAGATACTCCTCCTTAGAGTTCTCATGAGGGTGAAAATGTTGAGTAGCAGGACCCTCAGGTTAATCATTTGGGTGAGGAACAAAATCCAGTTCAATCGGGTTCAAAAGGATCTCTATTATGTCCCTTGCTTGAGGAGGTTCTTGCTCGCCTTGGTCCTAGATAGGAGGTTAGTCAAGAAGTGGCTAGAGAATGACACATATCACCTAGGAGAGTTTTTGAGACTATCTAGAGCAAGATGTCATTGTTGTAGGGCATATGAGAGACTTATTAAGGGCACACCCTCCCACATTCAACGGTACTAGTGGTGGTTTAGAGGTGGAAACTTGGCTAATAGACTTGGGACGGTACTTTGCTATGCATCCTTATGGTAGAAACACTAGAGTTAGATGTGCTATTATGCATCTTAGAGGCTTTGCCTCTATATGGTGGCGATTGGAGGAGAAAAATTTGCATCTCAATATTGGTTCAATATCATGGGACATGTTGTTGGAGAGATTAAGAGCGTGTTTCATGTCAAAGAATTGGAGACAAAATCATGCAGATGAGTTCCATGATCTGTGTCATATGTCTATGCTAGTTGAGTAGTTTGAGCATAGGTTCTACGAGCTCAAATGGTATGCCAAAATTGTGGACAATGAGGATATGTTGTTACAACACTTCATCAGGGGCTTGAATGCCCATATCACCAGAGGAGTCCAAGTCTTCAAGTTGAAGACTATGGAGGTAGCCGTGGAGAAGGCATGACTTGTAGAGGAGAATTTGACCATGGCTTTGGGTGGACACATAGGTGTTCAAATAGGTAGTGCACCTACTAGTGGCTTTGGTCCGCGAGTCGGTCAAACTCAGATATGGGGTTCCTCTTGGAACCAACATGCACCCGCTAAGGGTGGTCAACAATAACAACAGTAGCAGTGTTACCCACCGAAGAATAATAATTCTCAATTTTAGTCGGGTAACGATTCACAGTTTGGGAAGAATCGTAACTGGTGGCATAACAAGCGCAACCATCAGGATCAACCAGCACAGAGTGCACAATCTACAGTTAGCAGAGGCAGTTTTTAGAATTCGAATGTACCTTCAAGTGGTAGAGGTACTGGTTGCTTTTCATGTGGTCAGCAAGGTCACATTGTTAGGTAGTGTCCTATGAGAGATACATTAGGAATTGGTCAATGACCGGAAGCTTCATAGCTAACAATAGGAGATGTGGGCCGTTTTCACAGGGTTTTTGCTATGATAGATAAACATTAGAAAAATCATCAAAACACTATGGTTGAGTCTTTAGGTCAGTTATAGGGTACTAATGTTTCCATCCTTTTTGATTTCGGAGCTTTTGATTCATTTATTTCTCCATTTATTGTTGAGCAATGTGGACTCATAGCAATAAACAATGCATTAGGTGGCAAGTTGAATTGGATTCTAGGGCAAAGGTAATAGTATAATCCCTTGTTTGCAATTGTGTACTAAGGATTGGATCACTATCTACCTCAATAGATATTTGTGTTACACCTATTGGTTCTTATGACATTATTTTGGGTATGGACTGGTTGGAATCCCATTGTGCGGTAACTGATTATCGATGAAAGACAGTATGTTGCTTAGATGATTCTGGTACTAAAGTTGAAATAAATGGTGTGCAAAGACTAATCTCCTTGCAAATTATATCTGCTATGTAGTTAAGGAGATGCATTCATCAGGGTTGTTAGCTTTTTGCAGAAATAGTTAATGACTTCGAGGTAGGGGAGAGTTGAGAGGTATCTCTTGATGATTACCCTATTTGTGGGGAATTTGCAAATGTTTTTCTCGGTGATATTCCTAGTATATTTCTAAAATGATCGACATAGATTTCATAATTGATCTAGTTCCTAGAGCAGAGCTTATATCTCAAGCTTCATATAGAATGACTACACAAGAACTAGAAGAGCTTCGTTTATAGTTAGAGGAGCTTTTGGCTAAGGGTTTTATTCATTTGAGTGTTTCTCCTTGGGGAGAACCTATCATCTTTGTGAAGAATAAGGATAGATCTCTCAGGTTGCGCATCGATTATCGTCAATTGAATAAAGTGATAGTTAAGAATCAATATCCTTTGCCTAGAATCAATGATCTCTTTGATCAGATCAAAGGAGAAAACATATTTTCTAAGATTGATTTGAAATCAGGTTACCATCTATTGCACATTTCTAAAGTGGATATTCATAAGATGACATTTCAAACTCATTATGAGCACTATGAGTTCATAGTGGTACCATTCGGGTTAACGAATGTGCCATCCATTTTCATGATTTTCATGAACGGTGTCTTTCACACATACCTTGATCATTCTTTTTTTGTGTTTCTTGATGATATTTTGATCTATTCAAGAGATATGAAGGAGCATGAGGAGCACATGAGAGAGGTATTGTAGTGCTCGAGATAGAATCAGTTGTTTGTAAAAAAATTGAAATGTGAGTTCTTCCAGACTGAGGTGAAATAACTTGGTCATGTTATCTCTAGAGAGGGTATTGTTGTGGATTCTTCAAAGATCCAAGTCATCATTGATTGGCCCATGCCTACCAATGTACCTAAGGCTCACATTTTTATAGGTCTTGTCGGGTATTATAGATGGTTTGTTCAGGGGTTTTCAAGGATTTCTCATCCCATTACTTCTCTTCAGAGGAAAGGGAAGAAATTTATTTGGTCAGATAAATGTCAGTCAACTTTTTAGACACTCAAGGAAAATTTGACTAGTGCACCTATCTTAGCCATTCTTGATCCTACTAAGGACTTTGTCATTTGCAATGATATGTCTTTGGAGGGATTAGGAGTTTTGCTAATGCAGGATGGTCATGTGATTGCTTATGAGTCTCATAAACTCAAGGATCATGATCTGAAGCTAGCTGTAGTTGTACATGCAGACCTTCGACAATTGTACTTTTGGCCAAGATGAAGTGTGATATCGCTGATTTTGTTTCGAGATGTCTTGAGTGTCAGAGAGTTAAGTTTGCGCATCAACATCCCATAGGACTGTTGCAACCACATCTTGTTCTTGAATGGAAATGGGATATCATATCAGTGGACTTCATTATAGGTTTACCTATGTCATCTCGTTGACATGATGCTATTATGGTTACTATTGACAGGTTGACTAAGGTAGCACATTTTTCTTTGTTTTGTTCATCGTATAATGCCTCTTCCATGGCTAAGATATTCATGGAGGATATTGTTTGAGTGCATGGAATTCCTTGCAAAATAATTTTAGATAGAGATCCTTTGTTTACATCAACATTATGGAAATCCTTGCAACATGCCTTAGGTACTCAGTTGAACTTCAATTCAACTTATATCCCAAAGACTGATGGTCAAATCGAGAGGGTCAATCAGATTATTGAGGATATGCTCAAGATGTATGTAATGGATCAGCAGTCATGATGGGAAGATTATCTTTACTTAGTGGAGTTCGCCTATAATAATGGGTATCATAGTTCCATAGGTATGAATCCTTTTCAGGCATTGTGTGGAAATCCTTGTCGGACTCCATTGAGTTGGGATTGACTTGAGGATAGATTTCTACTTGGACCTGAGATGATTCAAGATATGGAGCAATAGGTTGATCGCATCAGAGAGCACTTGGTGGTGGTGCAAGACAGGCATAAGAAGTATGTCGATGTGCATAGAGTGGATTGTCTGTTTTTAGTTTGTGATAGGGTATTTCTTTGGGTGCATCCGTGGAAGAGTTTGATCCATTATGGAAAAGGCTCTAAGCTTGCACCTCATTTTGTTGGACCATTCAAGATTTTGGAGAGGATTGGTCCTGTAGTGTACTGTCTTGCTTTACCGTCCAGTTTGTCATGCATTCATGATGTATTCCATGTATCTATTCTTAGGCCTTATCATCTTGATATTTCAGTTATGCTTGATTGGAATGCATTACAGGTAGAGGACAAGCAACTGGCTTTGGAGCTCATGGGCGTTCTTCAGCACAGAAGACTTGCACTCAGGGGTCGAGACGTTGATCAGGTGAGGGTCCAGTGGGATCCTAGTGACGAGACATCAACTACTTGGGAGGATGTGACACACATGAGAGAGATTTATCCATATTTGTTTGTTGGCTTCCAGGAGTAAGCCTTATCCTAGGGGGAGGATGTAGTGTCCCTCCAATTGCAGCACTTCATTTCAGTTTGTTTATGTTCAGTTGCTAGTTGTTTTAGCTATTTTGGATATTATGCTAAATTATTTCAGTTATGACACAGATACTATGTTAGTTTTTATACTTTGCTAATCATACATTAGTTACATTGTTGATAGTTTGTTTATGTTTGTGTGGTGACATTATGATATACTTTATGTGAGTAATGGTTTTATTTTGTTTCAAAGAATTAGTGTGTTTGTGATGATGTATCTGATGTTGGTTTTGATGTAGTACTATATGTTAGTCTTGGTGAAGGAGACAATGTAGCATTACTCACTCGGGAGTACCCTGCTACGTTGCGACTCTCTTTCACAGTGTGATTGTCGATTTATGCAGATATGTTTGACATTGTTGTTAAATGTAGTTTGCAGGTACTGGGCATTGACTCCAGCTGCTTTGTTAGGTTTGAGCATGCCATGACCCAATGGAAACATGTTTCATAGATAATGTCAAGTCCTTCTTTGACCATCGTTCCTTTATAGGATGATTATCCATTTTTCACCTGTTGTTTGTCATTTGGTTTCGTCGTGTCATTCATATTTTCATCATGCTTGGAAACTATTTCATTAATTAGTTAAATGGTCAATTTGATAAGTTATTTGATTTAGTGTAATTTAATTGAAATGTTAAATTAAAATATTTATGTTTAGATAATTTTATAATTAAAATTTGATTATTGTTTTGAAAAGTTTGATTAATTAAATTAATTAAATAGGATATTTAAACAAGTGTTATTATTAATTTTGAATAATAGATATTTATTAATTCTAATGTGAAAATTTAAATGTTTGAAAAGTAGATAATATTAAAGAGTTTGTTTTCATGAAAATCTAGACTTGGAGTCAGAAAGTGTCATCTTGCAAAAATTTATTAAGTGGAACTGTCTGATCAATTTTGTTTGCATGCTAACATTTAGTTAAGCTATGCAATTGTGAGTTAATTGAAAATGAATTAAAATATTTGTTTATGAAATTTGTTCACGACAATTTTTTTTTTTTGTTTTATGGGAAAGAAAATTTCACGGCAGTTTATTTTGGGCTTTTGGAAAAAAAAGGCTTCTTCTTTGTGTTTTGGTTGAGAAGTATTGGAGATAGTGAATTTGAAGGTTGGTGAATTTCAGAAAATAAAGATTTTTTCAGAGTTGCTGATTTTTGCTTCAATTTATGCCGGTTTCGAGCAAAAAATTTAGGTTTTCTTTTTTTAATTTGTGTTTTCATGAATAGAAGTGTCGCATGTTATTCATGGTATTTTTTCTTCCTTGTGGTGGTATTCTTTGCTGAATATTTTGCACAAACATCAAAAACGAAATTGCTATTGATTAGTTTTGAAATAATTGAAGAATTTGTTTAGAGAAATGAAAGCTATTGAAACCCAGCTATAATGAAATTGATTTTTATAATTATTAATTGCTTCTTCTTGAATAATTGCTCATAATATTCTATGTTTCACACCAATATGTTTGAAGTTAGTCTTCACGTTTTCATCTCTTTGGATTCACTATTTTTTAGCCTTTTATGTTGCTTCAGATCAACTATGGAATTTATTCATGGGTACCTCTTATTCGATTTTCTTAAAATCCCTGAATTTAAAAGAGAATTGCCTTAACTTTAAAGTCAGCTTGTAGTTGCAATAATTCGACATCTAGGACATTCAAACTATTCTTATTTATAGAATTCCCTCCATCTTATTGGTTTGTAACACTCTTTATGGTGGTTGCATGAATTAGAACCTTGTTAAAATTATTTTCTTTTGTTTGGAAACCATCTCAGGGGATGGTATGGAAGAGTCATGCTTATTTTCTTTATCAATGGCTGGCGAAAAAACTCCTTGCATGTCTACGCATGGCCAATTTTTTTCCATTTCCTCATTTTATTGCCTTGCAAGTTTTGCTTGTGATGCCGACACTACACATCTTTGGCCCATTTTCTTTATCTATGGTTGATAGTTATCTTCTTCCTATCACCTCATTTATTTGCTTTGCAGGATCTGATTTGTGCTCCCAACGATGTTGTTTTTGTTATGTCCATCTCTTATACAAATCCGCGCAACTATCATCATGAAGCTTATTCATTCATTTGTTTAGAAAATTCTACTTGGTGTTGCCAGCGCTGCTCTGCCTTAATCAACTCGAAGGTTGTTGTGTAGAAATCTATTCTTCTATGCTTATCTTAGTCTTAGGGTTTTGTTTCATATAAAGCAATACATACCTCCTACGATGATGCTTCTTATGATGGTGTGTTTCTTACCATTCGCGTATGTTACTTTTATAATCTCCATGGTAAATGATTGTAAATTATTTATCACTGCTCATGCAAGGTTATTTTTTCAATCGGTGCATGGATTTGATCTCCAGTTTCCTTTTCTTTCCAGCTATCTTTGGATGCTTGTTTATCTTTAGTAATTGGTCAGTTTTTTCCTTCATTCAAACCGACTCTAGTAAACTGTATGTTATTGGTAATCATTCATTATCGATTTCCTTTGTCCATTCATGGTGCTTGCTAATCAGTGCATCAATTATCAACATCAATCAGTTTTGTTATAGTAATGTTGATACATATATAAATCCATAGGTTTGTGGTTCTACAAATACAAAGACAGTTATATATGTCAAACATTTTGATTTGTTTCTTGAAATGTATAATTGTGCTTTTCTTGCTAAATATCTTTATATGAACATAATTTCATTATAACAATATGTATATATATAATACGATATCTATGTTCATTCAAGTTTTGTATTGTTTTAAACCTGATTTTATTGTAATTTTTTTGGAATATATATATATTATATATATAAATAGAACAACATTAAAAAATCTACTCATTTTGATATATATATGTGTATATCCATATATGTTGGTGTATAGTTGAATATATTAAGAAAGCTTTGGTGTTTCTTGTAACATAATGATTGTATTTACAATATAATTGTTAATGATTCAATAGTGTGCTTATGTGTTATTGAGTTTTTAAATCTTCCAGAGGCTAGGGAAAGGAAACTTGAATTTTTAATCTTTTAATGCTTGTACTTTGTTTTTCTATTGCAATGATTTGATTTGGGATTTAGCCATGCATGGATTAATTGTTACCTTGGAGGTATTTGAAAGTTAAATGGTCTACGCCATGTTTAAGATGTGTACATTCATGGTTTTGCTTCATGTGCATGATGGCTATCCTATGTATTTGTCAATAAGTTATGTTATTGTATATAGGAAGAGTTCCTTGCGATAGGGGCTAGAACCCTAAGAGGTAACCAGGATAACCTATCGAGAGTTTATAATTCAGTAAAAAACTTAATAAATGTATTAGGGGTTGGGTACTGTACATAAATAATTTAGATAATTTTTTCCTCACCTAATACCTTAGTGCTTGTATAGATTAAGGGTAGGTTGAGATGGCATGGAATATCATGATCATCTACTTTGTCTTCTTGAAAGGTAGTTCGATTCCAAATGAGTTTGTTTAGGGGCTGCGAATCGATAGATATTGCCAGGGTAACTCGATATGAGGGCCGGTAGTCTAAGATTCACGAGGGTAGCCTATTGTAAGTTTTGTGATGACACTATTTTCCTCATGCATGTTATGTGGTCTCTTGTATAGAGTTAACTTGTTTTATGTTGTTTCCTTTGGGGGCTTTGTTTGTAATTATGTGGTTTTGATATCATTATGTCGTTACCTGTACGTCAAGCCATGTGATGTTATGTTCTAACTTCATGTTCGTTTATCTTTGTGGACTTGATATTATCTCCTAGCATAGGGGGTGGACTTATGAATACCACATGGCTGGGAGGAACGTGCTCTATCCTCCATTGGGTTTCCCTTGCAGGTGATGTAGTACGTGGATGATATTGTTCTTATGATAGGTTCCTAATTTTGCATTGTTCATGGAGTTGGACGTTGAGCGTGCACATGAGCAAGATTGAAAGATTTGTTTTGTTCGTCACCTATATTGTGTACATTCTTGACATGTATATGAGACCATATTGTGATGTTATTATGATGTAACAATATTTGTCACAATCTCGCTTGATGTAACTTGAATATGTAACTTAACTTCATTATAAGTATGTAATTGGATTGTTTGTCATTGATATGATTTATCCTTATGTTTAATGCCTTTGGTTTACGATGTGATGTTCTTACTTGTGAATGTATAAGTAACGTTGTCACAAAACCTTGAGAATGTTTGTTTAGATGTTTACTTTGTACACATGTTGTAATCGACTGTCTTTAAAAAATAAAATTGTTGGGTTACTTTGTTACTTTGTGTGTTGTTCTCTGGGTTCTACGGCGGGGTGTTACATCTTCCAAATGAGTTTTACCTCAAGAGCCTTATTTTGCTTTTTTATTTTTCTTTCACCAATTCCTCCATTCTATTTTTCTTTGCAAACTATTTGTTAACCAATTAGGAGTGTTGTTTTATTTTTATTGGAGCCTCCCACAATTTTAAAAAATGCTTTCTAATTAGTTCTTGAAAATTTTTGTTACTTGGTGCTTGATAGTTGATAAATTGGAATAATAGAAAGTACAATCTTGATCATTTGGATTTTTCCAAGTATTTTTAGTGATTTTCCATAAGTTGTTTCCCCTTCTCGTAATCTTCTAGGAACATTCCTTGGTTAATTACCTTTTGGTCGAGGGCATCTAACTCAACTTCAATCTTGAATTTTTCCTAGAAAATATTTTTGAATGTGTTGATGTTCAAATATTTCAATATGTTCTTGATTATAATTAGTTTCTTTGCCACTCTAAACATTTTGGATCCTTTTTACATTTGAAAATTCATCCACCAATTTTTCATGAGGTGTTTAATGGAGTCATCTTTGAGCCATACCCTTTCAAATTTGAATGGGAATCTGGCAGGAGTGCAATCATTGGAGAGGTTGAGTATTATTGGAAAATCATATGAGATAGATATTATTAGAGTGGATGATTCTACCATAATAGGAAGCTAGTACCAATCAAAGGAGATTAAAAATATTTCAAGGCATTTTGTTATACTTGTGAATCTTTTTCTATGGATGGCCCAAATAAATTCATCATTTTTGAGGGGGATATCCATTAAGTTATTATTATTGACAAACTTGTGAAATTCTTTCCAATTTTGGATTGCATGGTAGAGACCACCTCTTTTCTTTGGGATGATAAAATGAAATTTAAATTTCCTCCAATTACAATTGTATAATTATTACAAATATAAATAAAGTTTATGATTTAGTTCAATACCTTTACTTTTTCTTTTGTCTTCATCAGTCCATATGCATTGACTAGCCAAAAAGAGAGATTAGAACTGATGGAGGTGACCCTACATGCAAGCCATAATTAGTTTCCATGGTAGTTTTCTATTTGAATGTGTTGAGTTCGCCACTTTGTAGCCACTCCACCCAATACACCATTGGGCTATACAAGCATTCCATCCCAACCAAAGAATTTATTTGAAATTATTTTACCATCTTCTAGATTTTTGGCTCTTGGTTCTTTTTGGTTCTTTGAAATTATTTTACCATCTTCTAGAATTTTGTCTCTTGGAACATGAAGATATCTACATTTTTTTTTTCTAAATGACACTATTAGGGGCATTTAGGCCCCTAACATTTCAGAGGTTATGATCTTCATGGCATTATGAAAATTCACCACCAACAATTCACCACCAGAAAATTTATCGCAAACAATTCACTGCAGGAAAATTCACCTCAAGGAAAATTTACCACTAGCAATTCACCGCCATGGAAAGTTAATCAAAAATTTTTAATGTGATGAATTTTCCACAATGGTGAATTTCTAGTGGTGAATTTTAATTTTCCTTGAGGTGAATTTTCCATGGCAGTGAATTGTTGACGTTGAATTGCTGATGGTGAATTTTCCTAGAACCGATCTTCATTTTATAGTAAGGGATGGGTTTCCTCCCTTAGAATTCAAAAAATCATTGATAGTGGGTTGTCCATCAACCATGGCATCCTCTGCACAACGTGTTGAATTGGGTTTTCGGCCCTTTTTCTTGGTAAATTTTAGGTTGGTCTTAAGGATTTTGGAAGCTTGTTGGTATATTGATCAATGGCCCAATAATTCTCCATCATCTTCTAGTGACTCATCGATAAAACAATCTATGTTGTCTTGTTGTTGTTCTATAGTATGTACTAATGTGGTGTTTACCAATAGAGTACTCCAAACAATCTTAGGAAATCCATGTTCATAGATGGGTAGGTTCATAACTTTGTTAGGTGCAGAGGGGATAGTAACAATAGGATAATTACCTACAATATTGTTGGATTAAGAGGTAATGTTATTGCAACATTGGTGGGATCAAAAGGAGCCAAAGTGTCTGCCTGAGCAGGTCTTCCATTCTTTGTGTCAATTTTTTTCATCTCTTCCATTTTTACTGTTAGGGGCAGAGGTTGTCCCACAAGTTTTTGACCTCTAGACCTTACTTTCTTGTGCTTTTTAAGAGTACTTTGTAGTCGGATGATTCCTTCTTTGACAATTGAGGCAAAAAAAATTGTCCCCTCAATTTAAACAACTTGAATCCATGTTTTATTTTGCTTGATATTTCTTTGATTATTGTGATTTGTAGTCTAGATATCTATATTGAGATCAACTAATGTACCAAGGGTTCTTCCATTTATTTTTCAAACATTTCCTTAACTAGTATTCTAATGGAGTATTGTGCATACGAATCCGACAAGGGCTGTCATATGGTGAAAAGTTGTAGGGGTTGAAATTTGGCACCTATTTCTATATATATTGTGGAATATTGCCCATTTTCCATAGTTCATTAGACATGATTTCATCTACAACAAAGAAATTATTTGAGAAGAGTTTTTAAATAAATTGAGATCACTAGTTTTGTGTGTGCTCAAGAAATAATTCTTCTCTTGGTTTCTTTTGGCCCAATGAATCTTTCAATAATTATCATATCCATCATCATCTCCTCATCATCAATAGGTTCTTCTAAAATATTGATTTTTATTCTAAGTAGGGTTTGACCAAATTTGCACTACCCTATTTGGCTTTTCCCTTTTTTGCTTTTCATTTTCCTAAACAAGGTAAATTCCCTTCCAAAATGAGTACATGTTTAGATAGTTTTTAATAAATTAATAAAATGTGTTTCTTAGAATTTTGGTAAATAGAATATATAGTCTAGTCATATATAAATGTCACATTTATTATTTTTTAAATAAAATAATTAAGTAGTAAAAATAATAAGTAAAATTATTGAAATAATTATATAATTTAGGGATATGATTTATTACAATAGATAGAGTGTAATATCTTACAAATTTATTGATTTTATCCAATTAACATATTAAAATAATAAAATGCAAAACAAATAAAATGTATAGTCAATAATGTTCAACATTAATAAAAAAATATGTATAAAAATATAAGAGATTGACAACTCTTATAAAATTACTAAATTACAATCTTTTGTATTTTTGTATGTGTTTTTTTTTCATTTATTTATGATAAATAAAATAATTCTAAAGTTATCTTAAATATATCTATATAAAAAACACACATCAATCTTAAATTTTTCCTATATTAAATTTATGGCATAAGTTAATTATCAATCTCAAAGGACTCATTTTTATATTGAGGTTGCTCATAGGCAACATAAAACTATGAAAAACTTGGATATAGGGTAGTGTTGAGTCCAAAAACCATTACCCCACATCTTAGAAAATTATTTGACTTCCAAGGCTAGGGGATGCCACATGGAAGCCAAAAACAAACTCATCAACATACATGGAGGGTTGACGGTCAACTTAATGGGAGTGGGTTATCTCCCCTACACTTTGAGATCATAAACTTAGGAGGGTGCTCCTAGGGGTATAAAATAGCAATTATTTTGAGTAAATAAAATAAAAAACTAAAATCACAATAGCTAAGCCTAATTGCAAACTAGACCCCAAAAGGTATCACTAGGTCAAGTGAGACTAGCTATATAAAGCCCGTATATAGTTGATTTTTAATGTGGATGAATGATTCACATGAGTTAAATTGATTCAAAAGATGTTTCCTTGGTTATAATATTGAATCATGAATGTTTAAAAATACTTTTACTCCTAAACTACCAATTAATGGTTTTGATTCGATTTGAATGGGTGAGATTGGTTAGGCGATTCTTATATTGGTGCCTATCTAATTTGGCTACATAGTTAGAGTTAGCGAAAAGAAAAAAATAATTAGAAACATTAAAGAACCAATCTAGGTATATAATCCATCACATTATAGATATTATACATAAAGCATAGTTAATAACCTAGAGAAATGAATTACATAAACTCATCTGAAGAGAACAAATGCTTATTACAATGTTTGTCATATTTTCAAATGTTGACACATTATCAAATGTTTGATACATTCATGTAAACAATATGATAGGAGAAAAACTTAACAAGAATTTTATATTCTCTTAAAGATACACATAATTATCTAGAAACATTTCATGTATAACAACCACAATAATTGTATCCCTCACATGGTTAATAGCCTCACCCCCTATCTATATTTAGATGTAGCATAATTGAAGCCCTATATTTTTTTTGCATTTTTAAATGTCTGAGAAGAACCACACATAACCCACATAGAATTAACCTCCCTTAAAAATGATCCATAATCTCCCTTAAATATCTATAGGATGTCAACCCTAATTGTAGCACTAGCGAAAAACCTCCATAATCAATGATCAAAAGAAAATCATTACCAAAATACTTTGAATAGACATCCAAGGTGGAATAAATTACTCAAAGGTTGCTAGGACACCTAAAATTTAATTCAATTGCACAAGGGTGGATGAAATACACCATTCATCCTTCATTTGACACTCACAAAATTTGAAAAAATATTAAAATACTTGAACCATTTAAAATATCTGACTCCATTTTGAACTTTACAACACTTTAAACATTATTTAAAGTTTTCCATTTGGATCACAACTCCTGAATACTTAATCATCTATAAATCACTAAAATATTGGCCCCAAAGCATTATCAAGCCTATTTCACTCTAGCACTACAATCATGTAGTCTTTATCAAGTGAAAAAAAAGAACCATACATTAGGAATTTGAGCTAGTTTTAAAATTCATTCAAACCCCCAATGACCATTGTTCCCTCCTTTATATCTCCATCACGTGAGAATTTATTTATGCACATTAAAACTCAAGAGGAAAATTTGAACCTCATGAATTTGTGGCGGTTCTTTTGGATCTCATTCAAACCCCAGATGAATTGTGTGCTCTCCTATATCTCTCCATCACACACTTTCTCTATGTACATTGACACTCAAGAGTAAACTTAGAAACTCATTGGGTTGTGTGGTGGTTCTGGAACTCATTCAAACCCTTAATGAACATACAACACTCACCTCTCTATTCTTTGTTGTGACCATGAAAGGAGTTATAACATACATAGTAGTCCACCCATAGGAAAATTCCTTAATTCATCAACAAACATAATGAAGTTATGAATTAATTCCCAACACTTGACATACATTTATCACTTAGAAACAAATAATAAAACCCCATTAATGAATTGAATCAGGATCAAAACCTCAATATGAGAGCCAAAAAAATTAGGAAAATTCTCGCAAGTACAAATAAACACAATAAGACTACATTGGGGATTAACCAAAGTTTTTGAACTAGGCACATAGTTTCAAAAAACACATGAAATCTTCCCAACCACCCAAAGTCCTAGATTTTTTAGGATTTCCCAATTAACATTGAAACTTCTAAGTATGAAATGGGGAAAAATAAGGCAAAAACATGATGAGATCCAAGAAATGAAAAGATCTTACTAAAATTTTGAAGAGTCCCAACATGTTGCACTTTTCTTTTCAGAACAAAGGCAAAGAAATATGAAAAGGGAAATAATAGCTATGAGAGTGATGATTATACAACTTCACTAAACACCACTTATCTTTTATTTATTGAATAAGAGATGAAATATGAATTGTAACCTTTCAAATCCTATCACTATGGGTATTATTTTGCCAAGGTTAACTTTGTTGATCATATGATTTACAATTTGATGTATGTTTATTGATTAATTATCCTACAAAAATATTTTTACATTTTTTATTGTCAAATTCTTATTGTAATTTTGCTTAGGGAAATTGAAAAACATAGTTTATCTTACTTTTTATAAAGGTATGTTTTACACTTTTCAATATAGCGATCTGTGAAAATTTGAAATTTAGAAATATTGCTTACAATTTATTTAAGGAAATAAAATAAAATAAAATCACTATTCCTATGACTAAAATTTGCATAACATTTCTTGACTTGATGTTGCAAAGGTGGACATCATATAAACTTCCACATAAACATCACTTGACCAATAAAATCAGACTCATCAAACCAATTGTCCCACCAACCTATACATTCAGCCTTTGACCTATGGAATGTCTATTTAAGATGAAACCAAATTCACTGACTCATAATGATCATTATAAGATCAACAACAAGGGAAAAATGGGGAGAGAAAAGTTATGGGAAAATAATAAATGAACATGTAGTGTTCATGCCACAAATAAAACATCACTTAAAACCTTACCATATAATGAGGTGGGCCCGCCACACTTATCACCTAAAACCACATGACACCTCTCCATTATTTCAATTTAACATAGACCTACATGAGTGATTTGCATGATCTTTCTGACAAATGGGGTTGCAACATGTAAGGCCAAATGTTCATTAAAATTAGCCTACACACCCTTTTTCTCTATTTCTTATTGTGTTAAACTTCTAGCACATCTAATGGATCATGTTGAATAGTTTAAAAATATTAAATAGTACCATCTAACCTAATACAAAGTCACCATGGGTACCTTGCATATTTTCATCATGATAAAATTAATCCATGTTGAATGGACAAAGTAGATCCACCAAACTTGGAATAGTGAGCCACCTAGCAATTTACAATTGATTCTTTGTAATTTTGTCCCATGTAGATGTCTACACACCTAACTTCAAATAAAAAATGCAAGACACATACACATTATATCACATTAAAGATGCTTGTAGACCTTACCATCCATTCCACCTTATTTTTAAATACCCATGGAGGTTCAATGGTACATGTTGATCAACACATGGTCAATAGTGAAGCGTGAAACAACCAAACCCCAAAGTTCAAGCTTGCACTTTTGACCTTTTCATTAAGGAGCATGGAGAACATACATAATTATATATGATTGATACACAAAATAAAACTCTCAGGAGTAAATCACTCTTCAAATATAAAGAATACACTTGGGAGGTAATTTCTTGTAGTAAATAAACATTTAAATAGACCCAAAAAACATGAATGAAGACAAAGACTTGAACATTTTGAACAAGGATTCTATGGTTGAAAACTTGAAGCACGATAAGAGAAATAATTGACATGGGATCAAGGAGTAAAATACATGAGGAAAAGTCATAAAGCTCGGTAGAGGCACATGTGTGGGAAGGAGTAGATGTATATTATGGGTTCTTCTTTTTTAACATGGCTATTAACATAAATGTCTAGTCTTGCTCTTCTTCTCTAGATTTATTTCCTTAATTTTGTGTAAAAATACATTGGGTGAATTTATACCAACTGCTTTGAAAGATAGATAGGCTCTTCCATTCAAAACTATAAGTAAATATAATTATAATTATAATTTACTTTTCTTTTCTTCACAAATTTTAGTATAATGTATTTTACTTATAGTTCTTAAAATAATTTGTAGACAATAATTTATAAATTTTATTGATATTGTTATATTTTTGATGAATAAGTCATATATTATTTTTTATTAACTAAAAAGATAATTATACATTATTCACAAATAATAGGTAGTTGGTAGAAAGACAAATTAGTGCCCATGAATTACATTGAACCAAATTACAATAATAATTTGACACTTGAACAATGAAAAACATCTTTCCAATAGAAATAATTGGTAAACATACAACAAAATATAAAATCATATAACGTCGAAGTCAACATTGACACAAACACAACCATAACAAGAAGAAACAAAACACCTTGTACATCCCCAACCCAACTAACACTAATAGAAAGAAGACTAATAGTAACAATATATAAAGTTGCATCTTGCACTAGTGGGGAGATTCTTTGCTTTCAGACCTGCTATTGACATGGTCCACATATGGGTTAATGGTTGCTAGAAGCTGAAAAGCAGTGTGAATGTTTCTTCTATGTCTAGAAGTTTATTCCTATTCAAGTTCAGAACTGAGGAGGATTTGATCTATGTGATTTCGGGTTCATGGGCTTATGGAAAACATTTTTTGGCCTTGGCAAAGTGGAAACCAGGCTTCGACCCATCTATGAAACTTAATCGAATGGATCTGGTGTGGGTTCGCATGCCTAGCATTCCATTGGAATTTTGAGATGAACAGATCTTCTTTTGGATTAGAAACTCTTTTGGTAATTATGTCTCAATAGACGTGGTCACTCTAGCTAAATCCAGGTTAGTTTTTGCTAGATTTTGTGTTAATTTAGCCATTAACAAGGCTCTCCCCAACTTTATAACTTTGAAATCTAAATGGGGAAAATGGAACCATGCCCTAGTTTATGAGAATGTCACTCTGTTTTGTCAAGAATGTGGGAAACAGGGGAATGTCATTCTGGACTACAAAGCCTCGGTGCCGAAGGAACCCTTGTTGAAAGGGAAAATCCTATCCCTCTCTGGTGGGAAGGAGGAAATGCAAAATTCCACTAGCTCCAGTGTGGCCCTAGTGAACACCAACTCCAATAAGATGGATGATTATCCATTTACAAAAGGTCTGCATGAGATGATGAAATCCCTGGGCCTTGGGACTGAAGAGAATACTATTGGGACGAAATGCGGGAAGTCCCTTGACTTCCTGGAGGAAGGTGAAATCTCCCCTCTAAGGGATTTGGGTTTGTCTCCTCATGTTTCAAACTTGGGTCTATCTGTTGTGTGTTCAGACTCTGGTAACATGGGTAATGTTACTATTGATGCTATCCAACCTCATGGTGGGGTTGTGGAGAAAACTGTTGTTACTGACCTTCAGCAATTGGAGATAGGGGTAGTTACCCCTACGAAGCCCAGGAATGAGAATGGAACCTCTTGCATTTTCTCTTCGCAACCAACTGGTGGGGATGACCTTGTCGGAGAAGTCACTAAATTTGTGATTCTCACTCCTGACACTAAGCCCTCTACCTCTAAATCTTAGTTGGATGGGTCTATTAACAATGATTGATAGTCTCAAAAAAGGAGAACAAGAACCAAGAAAGTTGATGTGGGAATAGATAATAGAGTTGGAAGGTCCTCGAAGAGATTGTCAAGGCACAAAGCTACTACAAGGGAAATTCCCAGTGGGTGGCAGTCAACCCTAGATTCAACCCATCGCAATAGAAAATGAAGTTCCTTTCATGGAACGCGAGGGGGATGAATAGTCCCCAAAATAAATTTTCTCTCAGGCAATATATTATGGATCTTAAAATTGATGTCCTTCTTCTATAGGAGGTTAGGATGACTTATCTTACTTTCTCTTCTTCAGTCAATAAAATCTGGTCAGGTTCCTCCTACTACAATAAGGTAGATGGTGCCTCTAGAGGCATTTCTACTTTGTGGAATCCTGCTAAGATTGATGGTGAAGCCTATGCATTTTCTCATAGTTACCTCATTATGACCCTCAGATCTAATAACTACACTTGGCACCTATTTAATATCTATGCACTGAATACTCATGGAGGAAGGAAAAATATGTGGGAAGAAGTCTTACCTTTGATTTTGGAAGATAAAAATGCCTTGTGTATGGTCGTTGGTGAGTTTAACTCCCCTTTGTTCCCTTCGAATAAACTTGGTGGCCTAATGGACTATAGTGACAACATGAGCAACCTCTCAAAATGCATTAGCAGGAACTGGCTTGTTTGACTTGGAACGGCAAGGTAATCCTTTTACTTGGTCTAACAATCGGAAAGGAAACCATATTATTCAAGTTTGTTTGGATAGAGTTCTGGTCTCTGTGGGTTGGGTTTTAGGGTGCAATGCTTCTCTTTGTACCCTCCCTAGGAAAGTCTCTGATCATATCCCAATTCTTCTCTAATGGATGAATAAGCCTTTATATGGCCCTCACACCTTTAGATTTTAGAAATTGCATAAAAAACTGGTGGATCAATCTGATCCAAGGGTCAACTGTGTATAAAATCTCCCAAAAACTTGATCTCATTAGAAAGGAAGTGAGGGAAATATACCTTTGGTGACATTTTCAAGAAAAAGGAGATTGGGTTCAAGCTTGATAACATCCAAAATCAAATGGAAAAGGGTAATCCTCTACAATCTTTGCATGAGGAAGAGGAAACTTGGAGGAGGAAGTGGAAAGATAATTTAAGGAAAGAAGAAATATACTGGAAGTAGAGGTCTAGAGTGGAATGGTTGAAGGAGGGTGATAGGAATTTGGCTTTTTTCCATAGGATGGGTAGAAGACATAAGAAAATAAACACCATCAAATGCTTACTGAACGAAGAAAATCAAGAGGTTACTGATGAAAATAAAATTGGTAAAATAGTTGAATGATATTTTAGACAAATTTACATGGATAATGGCAGATGCCTCTCCACTAGCGGACATAATAGACTTTTGGGTCACCTCCCAACTGCTATTAGTGTGGAGGAAAATTTACAACTCTTAGCCCTTTTTTCTAAGTATGAAGTTAAGATGACAGTTTTTGCTATGGGTGCCTATAAGGCCCCAAGGCTGGACAGTTTAACTCTGACATTTTTTTAGGATTACTGGGACATTATCAGCTATGACATGACCATGGCAGTCAGAGACTTTTTTAGAACTGGTAAACTACTGGAAAAGTTGAACAATACCTATATTGTCTTACTCCCCAAAATTTGGAACCCAAAGTACATGGCTAACTTCAGACCTAAAATTTTATGCAACACTATCTACAATATTTTTTCTAAAGTTCTGGTCAACTGACTGAAACCACTTCTAGACAAGATCATCAGCAGATGCCAAAATGGATTTGTCCTAGGGAGACAAATCCTTGATGTTGCTATCATGACCCATGAAATTATCCACTCCATGGAAAAAAGTAGGAACCAAGGTATGAATTTCAAGTTGGATATCTCTAAGGCATATGATAGGGTCCAATGGAAATTTCTTTACTTGATTTTATCAAAATTTGGCTTCAATGATAAGGTAATTGGGATTGTCCAGGAATGTATTGAGTTAGTCCAATACTCTGTCCTGGTCAATGGGATTCATTGGGGATTATTTATGGATGGAAAAGGTATCAAGAAAGGTGATCCTCTATCATCCCATCTTTTCATTATGGTGGTTGAAGTCCTTAATAGGAATTATTTGTATCTTTTGCATATGGGAAGGATTCAGGGAATTAAAGTTGCTTCTATCCTACCCCCCTCGGTTCTTCAACAATTTGTGGATGACACTTTCCTTTTTGGAAATTCTTTAGTGGTTGAAGCTAGATAATGGAAAGGCCTCCTTCATGACTATGCCAATGCCTCGGGGCAATATATCAACTATCAAAAAAGTATTATCTATTTATTTAACACCAAGGTGGATTTGCAAGCTAAGATCTTGTCTATCCTGGGTTGCCAAAATGCTTCTCTATCGGGTACCTACCTTGGAATCCCCCTCACTGTGAAGGAGGTTATCCCTACTTTTTGGAACAATATTCTAGAGAGGATGCAAAATAAATTGGCAGGTTGGAAGGGTAAGCTCCTTAGTAGTGCTGGTAAACTACAATTTCTCTCAACTTCTCTCCAGGGGATCTCAATCTATTTCCTCCCTCTTTAAAATTACGGGCTCCATGGCGGAGAAGTTGGAGAGAATCCAAAGGACCTTCCTTTGGAGTGGTGTTGAAGATTAAAAAATATTGGCTCTTGTCAATTAGGACACTGTTTGCCATCCTAAAAGCCATGGGGGCCTAGGGATTAGAAGGTCAACCAATTCAAACAAAGCCCTCATTTCCAAAATTGGCTAGAATCTTGTGGTGGGCAAAGCTGAATGGTGTAACATCATGAGGGCTAAGTATCTAAACCTTAGAAGTTTTTCCAGGGCCCTTGATTCGAATGGTTTCCCCTATGGGTCAAAGATATGGAACAATATCCTCAAATGCAGATCTCTTATTAAGGAAGGTCTTAAATGGAAAATTGGCTTGGGAGATTGATAAGATTCTAGGAGGACCAATGGATTGGAGACAAACCCCTCACTGATAGCAATTTCAATATACTAAAGGAGCGGGCTATGGCCTTATTTGGCACTTGTATAACAGACTATACTACCCCCAGAGGTAATTGGAAGAACCTCGATCAATTTTTTTTATACAGGCTGGACCTTCTTTATAAGGTTGATGAGCTCCAGTCATTAATAAGCAAAGTGAGATTCCCTCTTTCTCCTAAAGAGGACAAGTTATTTTGGGAAAAAAATCACATAGGGCCATTTTCGGTTAAGTCTGCTTACCATATGTTATTAAAATTTGAGGGTGTATTTTTTGGAAAAAAGTTTGGAACCCACAACTCATCCCTAAGATTAACTTTTTTTGGTGGGCTTCTATTCATGGTAACATTCTAACTCTGGACAACCTTTCCAAAAGGGGTTTTACATTTCCCAACATGTGTACTCTTTGTAAACAGGAGGAGGATACAATCTCCCATCTTTTCATCAATTTTCAATTTGCTTCCCAAGTTTGGTAGAACGCCCTTCAGAAGAATTTTAGCATCCAATGGGTGTATTGTAGAGATATTCAACAATTTTTTACTAATTGGAGGTGCCCTTCAAACCATCCTCTTATCAGACAACTTTGGCAGAAAATTCCACCTCATATTTGTTGGTGTCTGTGGAAAGAGAGGAATAACATGATCTTCAAGGATAAATAAAATAGTGTTGATAGTGTGTTGATAAATTTTAATAAACTCCTATTGGACAAAATCTTTGTTTTGTAGATGGAAGACTCCTAGTAGTCCCCCAATTGGGTGGGACAATGCAATTGCTAGATTTTGGAAACTTCCTAGGGACTTCCACAACTTTGAAAATTCTAAGAAGATAGCCACACACAAGACAAGATGGGAAGCTCCTAGACCACCCTAGTTCAAGCTAAATTTTGATGGGGCAAACAGAGATGGGAAAGTGGTTGGGAGTGGTGTCATTAGGGACCATAATGGTAGTATGATTGCTGCCTACACAAGAAATTTAAAAGAACACATAAGTAATTAGGCAGAAGGTATGACACTTCTATGGGGACTTAAATTTGCGTTGTCGATCAACTTCTAAACCTTGGAAATTAAGGGAGACTCTCGTTTGGTAATTGAAGCCATGAAAGGTACGATGTCAATTAGATGGTTAATTCAAGGGATAATTGATGACATTATATCCCTCCTTACTGGATTGGAGGAGTTCACCCTACAACATGTTTTTAGAGAAGGAAATGCAATTGCTAACAGTTTGGCTGCTTTGGGGATTGATCTTGAGGGACTACATTGTCCCTCTTAGGGAATGATTCTTGCTCAGTTCACCATGGAAGATAATAAATTTTATTTTTTTTCCTTTGTCTAGAGTTGGCCAACCTTTGCTAGTGGTCTTGGTGGGGTTTTAAATTTTAAAAATTGGCCATTATTTTATGGGAAGGCCTATGTGATGGATTGGCCACGTGGAATGTACTCTATTTGCCTCGACGTTGTCATGTCTTTTATTGATGTTTCATGTGGCCAGAAGGTTCATTATTTTTTGAACCCCTTTGAATTTTGTGTCACCTCCATTGGGCTCGCTAATTTTCTTAGATTTATTAATGTCCTCATGATTTGTTGTGCGATGGACTCCTTGCATGAGGGAACTGCCAGTTTTGAGTTGGTTATGTGGGAAGGCACTACTTACAATAATTTTGCGTATTTATAGTTATTAACTTGTAATTATTTCATGGTGGTGGTTTCTAAATTGAGGTTTTATTGCTCTGCAACTCTCATTCTCACTTATCTTCCACCTTGTGTTTTCTCTGCAACTACTTTTTATTATCACCATTTTCTTGTTGGTGTCATGAGAGGAGACCGTGTTCGTGTTGAGCTTGATAAATTCGATGAATGGAAGGATGGAACAATCTAGCATATTTGTAAGGAGGGATGAATTACCTAGTTCATGGAATGTATGTCGAGGTTTGATGAAATTTTCCAAACATTTTGTTACCTCTTGGGTTGATAGGAGGATCACTATGGGGGTTATTTCCTTTGAAGTGAATGAGGAGGTTATTACTAATGCCACTAGTCTTTCTATGGATGGGCGAAAATGGAAGGAAACAAGCAAGGTTTTGGACCAAGCCAACCTCAACCAATTCTTCCACGGGGATGAAAATCCTATTAAACATCAGGGTGGCTATGACCGTGAGAAACTTCTTGAACCCTGGGATAGGGTGTTCATGGTCGCAATGAAATACTATGCTCTTGAAGGGAGATTCGATGTGTATTACTATTACCACTTTCCTTTTCTCAATCACCTTAGGAATCACAAAAATATTTCAATTCCATTTTTTATTTTGCATTCTATGGAAAATACTGTGAATGATGTGATCGAAGCTATGAATTTGGGTAGGAATTTTACCATTTTGCACCATGGGCTTATGTTTAAAATTTACCATTTTCACCTAGCCCTATTCCCTCCTTGGCCCATTATTGTTGATGAAGTCCATGTTTCTTCCAATCCGCCCTCTGCCAATATCATGGAAACCCCTGTCCCTAGCAAGAAAAAGTGTATTAGAAATCCAACTTTGAAAACCCCTCCTTAGGATACATCCCCTATTTCTGGGTTTGTTGGAAATAAGAAGGATAAGAAATGTATGGTCCCTACCCCCAAAGTTAAAGCTAAAGCCTCCAAGAAAACCAAATTTAGACTGCAAAAAATCGACTCTGACATTGAAATTACTGAAGAAACCAACACTCCTCATAGGTCCAACAAACTGGTTACTAAACTTGAAAGATAGAAGAGTCTCAAGGAGGCCTCTGAGTTTGAAAATGGTGGGTAAAGTGAGAACAAGATCAAGGATGTGAAGGATGGGGAGGAGGAGGCCCTCTATGCTTCTGCTAGCAACTCCCCCCATGTTTCTGAAAGTCTAAAAAAGGGTTCTTTGGGTCCTTCCAATGTTAGGGCCAAGGGAGTTAAGACCAAAGCCTCAACTATTGCTGAAGGGAAGGCCCCCATGGAGGAAGCGATAAGAAACCAAGATACTATCGGGGAGGAGGCTGAAAAACCTAAGAAAAAGATGGAAAATATGGAAAAATGGCTCCAAGATGTTACTTGCTTCGCTCTGAAGATTATGCACATATCCACCACCACCCTATGCCTATTGCAAAAGGAAAATTCCACTGACAATGTGGAGGAGGACGTCGAACACAAGGAACTTCTCAAGTTCCTCACTGAGGATTGGGCTACTATAACTTTGATCAAGCCATGCAGTGGAAATAAAGACTAGGGACTCGAGATATGTTTCATTTTGATCAGGAATGGTCATTTTGGCCATCATGTTTTTTTTAATTTCTCTGTTGACTATTTTATGATCTATATGTTCTATTTTGACTAGTATGGCCTAGGATGGGCTCTGGTTAATTTTTTTTTTTAAATCATGGGTTTCACGTTGGACATTATTAGTAGTTTAGCTAATTATACTGATGCTATGTGTAGGTTGGATAGTTTGCTCATACTGTTTGTTGATACTATGGTTACCCTACTCTTGATTTTGTTGTGGTTTTTGATATAATTGGTTAGGGTGTCTGGTTCGTTGTGTTGACTGGTTGTTAATGTGTTTTTTATGTTCTTCTGCTGATGGTTGGATGCAGAGCATTGTATTAAAGGGACAACACCCTTGTTTTGCTACTTTTTATATAAAAAAACAATATATAAAGTTAAATAATTTTAAGACATTACTATAATTTTATTACACATTAAAGTATTTACTAGCTATTTAATTACATAATTACTTGATATTCTATTTATAAAATAAATTACTTATTAAATACATAATTATTCATTATTTTATTTACTAAATTATTTAATTATTTCAATTTTTTTTTTATTATGCTCTATATTTTTTATTTTCTATTATTTCGAAAAAATATAATAAATATATTTATATATAATTATTTTATTTACTAACAAACATATCCTTAAGAAAATCTAAGTAAAAACTTTAAGAGACATCCTTCCTAAGACATCTATATTTTTTTAAGATGTGATGTATAAATAGAATTTGTCTTTCTCAAAACCCCTATATCACTTTCCACACATAAACTTCTTAACTGCTTATATTAAATTAAAGATTTTAAACTTTAGCTTTGGCTCAACAACTCATACTGATCAACAATCAATGATCAAGGGAAAATGTGGAGAGAAAAGTTGCATATGGATACCTTTCATCTTTTTGTCATGGTATAATAGGAAATGAACACATTGTATTTATGAGCATTATAAAGTGGCTTCAAACATGTACTCAAGATTTTTCAAGTAGATTGAGTTGGCCCATAAGAGATGCCACTTAAGAAAACACAATCATTTTTTATTTTTCATCACAAAGATAATTCTTGTAAAGAACCACACAAATAATTCACATATTAGTTGTTCGTCCAATGAGAATTGACCACCAATTTGATATTCTTTATTTCATCCACTACTATGAGCAAAGATGTGTACCTTTTAACTTTATTTGTGCAAACCAAATGGATATTGTGTGCACTAATGTCCACCTCATGCCAAGTTGAAAATACATAATTCATTGTTGTAAGGGTGGAACCCTTAAAATTTGTGCACATTGTCCTTTTTGACCAATATGATTTAACTTGTGTTGCATGTTTGTCATATTCCATTTTTTACCACAACCTTGACTCACTAAGTCTTGAGAATAATCAACAACTCACATTGATCAATAGCTAATATGTGGTAAGGGATAAAATGAGGGAAGTTATAAAAGAGCACCTAACTTTGGTTGTTTTTGCTTAGTGATTACACATAACAAACAAACCTTGCATAAATAAAACATGATCACTCTTCTTGTGACACAAGATTGTGTGGCATTGCTTGGTTTGATGTTGCAAAGGTGAATGCCATACAATCTTCCACATAAACATCCCTTGGTCAGTAAAATTAAGAGATGCCAAACCAAATGTCTCACCAAGCTACACATTCATGCTTTGATCTTTGACACATCATCTTAAGATGCGACTATACTCAATGGCTAATGATGATCAAATAATAATATCAACAAGGGAAAAAATGAAGAGAGTGAAGAAGTGGACAACAATCTTTTCATTTTCACCATGGTACAATAAGAAATTAACATGCAATGTTAATACCATGAAGTAATATTCACTTCAAAACTTGCCATATAAATGAGGCATGCCCACCATCTCTTCATTATTCCTGTATAGTGCAAACCCACATAAATTATTTACACACTTCCCATCCGTTAAAGTTACAACACATAAAATCTAAGTGTTCATTAAAAGCAGCCTACACACCCTTTTATCTCCATCACTTGATATGTTTAACAGCCTGTATAAATCAACTAAAGATAAACAAACTAATGACCCAACACAAAGTGACCATAGATACCTTGTGTCATTTCACTCTGATCATATAGCTTGGTTAATACAATGTATGCTCTACTTTAAACCCATGCTAAATAGAGAAAGGAAGCCCATCAAACTTAGAAATATTTGACCACCTAACTACTTGCAACTGGTCTTTGCAATGCATGTCTACACACCTAGTTTTGATTAATAGACGTGTCATAGTAAAGCTGCTTGTAGACCTTCCAAACTATACCACCTCTTTTTGAAGCACCCGTGAGATCCAACAGTGTATGTTGTTCACCACACGGTTAATAGTGCAGGGTGAAATGACCAAACCCCAAAGTGCATGCGTACACCCTCTGCCATTCACTGTGCAAACATGAATAATCATCTCATACTTTTTCTCATAAAGGAGAAGGATATTATTCGGCAGATAAAATGACTTCAGACAAAATTCAGCTACTTGATAATTTTGTCTCTTCCAATGCACTCGAAGGCCACTGAGATGATATATGATTCTTCCTTATCATGTCGCTACCTTCCATTTTAGACAAAAGATGGGAAGGAGTATGTGCATCTTGTGGGATCTGCTTTTTAGAGTTACAAACATTAAAAAAACAGAAAATAGAAATTCTCAATGATCTTATCCAGTCACACCAACATATCTAAAGTCATGAAATCGACAAGGTAGAATTAAAAAAAATTGTTCTCCATGACAAGTCTTTAGAGTCTTCATCAAATAATAATCAATTAATATGATAATATTAAAAGGATTACAAAGATCTCTTAGTTGGAGAGCATTTTGGCTGGTCCATTCACCGTTTACAGAATTAACAAAATAATTAGTTTAGAAAAGACTCGTTAGTGAGAAAATGACACTATTAAGTGACACAAGTCTTCAATTTTATTCAAAATCATAAATGTGGAAAGGAAGATGAATAATCATATGAAAAACTTATTAGCTTTATAGCATTTTAAGACTTAGAAATTTATTGGTGAAATCCTAAACTAACATCATTATTGAAAAATAGAAAAGAGGAAATGGTAGAGAGAAAAGAGTTAGAAAAAGAAAAAGAAAATCCAAATTTGTTATCAATCCTTTTATACATCATTATGCAAATGGATAGATTCAACTCAAAACCTATTTCCATTTAACCCATTACCTACAAACCAAATGGAGATAATGCAATCTTCAAAGGAAAATTAGGAGCATAATTTTTAACAAGTTTGTTCTTGTCACCACACAAAATACATCGCCATAAACAATGCATTGGTGGTGTAAACATATGTTGAGCCCATCAACATTTAGAGAATCATATGTATAATATTATAAAAAAGAAAAATAAGTTTGGAGTTTAAAAATATGAAAACATGAAAACCTAGAAATGTAAGAGTTGGTATAAAATGCTCTATAACATGCAATATTTTGTTGAATATATAGCCACCCAAGATATAAGAGCTTCAATAAAAGAAAAAAAGAAATAAAATACGAGAGAATATACTAGTATGTCAAATGATGCAAATGTACAATATGAGTACATGAATATGATGGATTAGGATAGAATGATTGAGAATACAAAGAGAACCCCTTTTAACTATATAGACCAAAGTGAGACATAGGATTAAATAATATTATTAGACGTGTCTTAATATAATGACCTAAGACATAAAGTGATAATTATCCTATGTGCACCCTAATTAAACTTAAGCAACTGGTGTAAATAGGACCTAGGTGATGAACTAGTCAATATAACACCATTTTCACACTGAAACCCCCCCTTAAGTGCAATATATGAAAAACGTACAAGATGAAAATATGTAAGGAATGGTCCCAACTACTACTTTCCATTTTACGTTCCCATGTAAAAAACAATCTCTCACAAAAAGAGAAAAGAAGAAAAACTAGATGGATAAAACTCCTCCCCAAAATAGAGAAATATAAAATTCTCTCAAAGAATAATGACAAGAAAGAAAACCCGTGAGAATAAAAATCCCCCCATAAGAGAATAAATATAGAGACCATTAAACCCCCTTCAATGTAGAGTCTAGTACAATGATAGTAGATGCCTGGAAATGAATGCTAAAGATGACATGATCCCATCAAAAAACATTCCTCCCTTTAGGAAGAAATAAAACAAAAAATGTATGAGATATGTATTCCAATTCCTATAAGGAATTTATTAGGGAATAAAAATCAAGATATGTGATGTCTATATACTTTTCTTAAGTGTCTCCATGTTGATGCCAAAATATTCCATAATTAAGTTAGTTGTTCTAGACCACACTGATGAAGATGACAATCTAGAACCTTGTGGAAATGGATGTAGAACATAATCCAAGAAAATATGCCTCCTATAAATTATGCTCAAAAGTGTTATCCATACCAATGTAGAACTATGAAAAATGATGATATAAAGAAGGATCAAGAGGGTCTAAAGATACCCCCACAACATCTAAATAGGACGATGTAACTCCATTGAAGCTAATACAAAAGAGGAGATGGATATCCGCAGTTGTTTCCTCCATTTCTATAAGATGAGACTCACAAAATAAACCTAAAATACATATCATGTACTCATCCCAAGTAGCTATATGTAGAAGACCATGAATATCCTACTACACTAAATCATTATAATCCATAGATGTAGTAAAACTAGTCTAATTTGAAGAAATAGTAGATAGAGGATATGAAATGTCAACACATGTCTCTAGAACCTTAATTGATGATTGAACACCAAGATTCAAATGACCATATTGTATCTCCTAAAACATGTCCACTCTAGATGCCTAAGTTTGTACACATCAACCAAAGGAACAACAGGAGAAAAATGTGAGAAGGTGTACACTTGAGATTGATGATTGACCTGCCTAACTACAACTATACCTTTGCTATGAAAATATTGAATAATGATAGAGTTTGGTGTGAGCTCAACACTTTCCTTGCTCCACCATGTGTGATTTGATAGATAGAAGGGATAATGGGGTAAGTGCACCAAGATGGTTCCTAAAAAGGGGACTTAAGTGGACAACTTTTTTTTGAAATCAAGAAATACTGACCTTGGATGTGAAATTGAGGATAGTTACACTCAAAATTTGGAGATGAAATCAAAAAAAAGATCGAAGTGCTCCGAGTCTACTTTCTAAAATACTAATTTATTTTTAAAATGGTTGAGATTAAGGGGCTCAAAAGAGGGACGTACACAAATTGGTGTTGTTTTTGTCAGAAAAACATAACATAGCAACTCTTGTACAACTCTCATACGGTGAACTTTTTTTTAGTATTTTTAAAATTGCAACACTCAGAAGTTAGCTAACAGTATGTAGTTGATGCACGATTTTTTTGATAATTTTTTAATGAATATTTGATTTTTTACTAATTTTCGAAGTGGACACTTCCTGAAAAACAAAATTTTGGAAACTAATTGAATTTTTTATTTTTATTTTTAAAATTTGTAGAATGGAGTCTAGTTTCTAAAAATGTAATTTATTTGAAAATTCGATGAACGGTTAATTTATAACGAAAAAAATACCAAACACTACTTTTTGGCAAAAAAAAGACATACAAATAAAAGAAATCATGGATGAAAGGCTTAACATTTTTAGAAAGTGAAAAAAATTACATCGTTGGGTAGCTAAGAGAGAACCCAACATTACCCATGTGTTCAATTTTTTCGATATTGAACCACGTGCAATCCTAACGGTGAGCACGAACTCGATTATGTGAAATATGGTAGATTTTTTAAAAACACGTCTCTGGTTGTTGGGAATGCCATCCAAGCCTTTTGGTTGGTATTCCAAGGAAAATACCAAGCCTAAGGCTCGGGAATTCCCAAAGCAAGATATAATGCAAGCGTGCTATAATGTGCTCACGTTATATCTCAGTTTTGACATGGTTTTTGCTTCTACGGGAAACATGTCAATTAAGACATAACGCGAGCGCATTATAACGTGCTCACGTTATGTCCTCCTTTATGTTAAATGACAATATATTGAATGTATGTTGATATATTTGTATGTTTGTATGTAAATGTATGCTTGTATGTCATGTATGTATGCATGTATGCATGCTCGTATGTATGTATGTATGCCTGTATGTATCAATGCATATATATTGTATGTATCTACACATGTATGTATGTATGCTTGTATGGATGTAGGATTATATGTACATATGTATTATGCTTGTATGTATGTATTTATGTATGTCTTTAGAGGGAGGGAGAATTTAGAGAGAGAGAGAGAGTCTGGAGAAATGGAGAGGGGGTGGAAGTGAGAGTTTAAGAGAGAGGGAGTGGGAGAGAAGGGGTTGGAGTGAGAGGGAATTAGCTAGGTAGGGAGGGGTGGATAGAGGGATGGAGAGAGAGAGAGGGGGGGTGGGAGAGAGAATTGAGAGAGAGGGAGAGAGAGAGGGGGGGAGAGAGAGAGACAAAGAGAAAGAGAGAGTTATGTAGGTAGGATGCCAAAGGGAGAGACTTGAGAGATAGGTAGTGAGAGGGAGTGGGAGAGAGAGGGAGTATGAGACAGAGGGAGTGTGAATGAGAGACCCGAGAGAGGGAGAGGGTGTGGGAGGGAGTGACCTGATAGAGGTAGAGAAAGAGGGGGTGGAGTGATAAATAGAGAGAGGGGAGAGAGACAAAGAGAGTTACATAGGTAGGTTTCCAGAGGGAGAGACTTGAGAGAGATGGGGTGGGAGGGAGAGACATGAGAGAGAGGGAGAGAGGGAGTGGGAGAGAGTGGGATAGATTGGGAGGGACATAAAGAGAGATGAATAGAGGGAGCAAGAGAGGGTGGTAGCGATTGATTGAACAAGAGGTACGTAGAAAGAGGGAGATGGTAGATAGAGACAATTAGAGAGGGTAGGAGGGAGGGAGGGAGAGAGAGGTGAGATGTATAGATAGAGAGAAAGTGATAGGGGTTGAGTATATAGGGTTGAGGGATTAGGGTGGAGGACCTATAGGGTTGATGGTTTCTAGGGTATTAGAGTTTAAAGTTTGAGGGTTGAGGGAATAGGGTCAATGGTAGAGGGTATTTGGTTGAAGGTATAGGGTAGAAGGTTTAAGGGTTTAGATTTGAAGGGTTTACGGTTAAGGGTTTACTTGGTTGAGGGTAGAGGGTTTAGGGTATAGGTTTGAGGGTATATGGTTGAAGGATTAGGTTCAGGGTCCAATGTAAGGGGTAGAGGGTATAGGGGTATAGGGTTTAGGGTTTAAGGATTGAGGGTTGAGGGATTAAGGGTTGAGGGTTGAGAATTGATGGTTGAGGGTTTAATTTATATGATAGAGGGTAGAGGGTAGAGGGTTTAAGGTTTAAGGGTTCAGGGTTGAAAATTGAGGGTTTAAGGTTGAGGGTTGAGGGTATAGGGTCAAGGGATTAGAGTTGAGGGTCCAATATATAAGGTAGAGGTTATAGGGGTTGAGAGATTAAGGGTTGAGGGTTTAGGGATTAGGGTAGAGAGTTTTCTTGGATTTAACGGTGTAAGGGTTGAGGGATT